>PVHX01008112.1:0-83841 GCA_004024805.1 Geosciurus inauris | reverse complement strand
CTCTGATTAAAATGTAAATGGTGGTTATATTCATCAGTCATTATCAAGAGAGCTTCAACATCTGTTGAATAATTATTAATGGTGACTGGAGCTGGTTGAATAAAAGAGGGTTCATTATATACGGTCAGAGGATCAATCTGTAAGTGGAATTTTGAGATTACTGAGTGATAGGAAAGGAAGAGCTGGGTGAAGGAATCTGATATCAGTAGGATAAGGAAGACAAAGTACCTCTGCATTGATTTTCTGTTGCTGTGTAACAAATTCAGAAATGCAAACTTCATGGCTACAAACAACGCTTGACTCCGCTCCCAGGCTGAACAGGTGCACAGATCCCACATGCATTCACACCAACATTCAACAACCAGGTGGAGACTGGCATTGTGGGAAACCAGTGAAGATTATACATAGTCCTGGCTTGATTCTTTCAGCATATTTTCCATTTATTTAGTACCAACAATTATTTGTAATTAACTAATTGTACTGCATTTTTAAAGTATAACAGAAGGAGATACATCAAACAAGCTTATGGGCCCTTTGGAAATCAGTCAGTAGTAATGTGGATTTTTTTTTTTATATCAGAGATTGAACCCAGGGGCATTTACCCCTCAGTCACATCTCCAGTGCTCTTTTGTATTTTATTTAGAGACAGGATCTCAGTTGCTTACAATCTCCCTAAGTTGCTGAGACTGGCTTTGAACTAGCTGTGATCCTCCTGCCTCAACCTTCCAAGGTTTGAGGTTTGGGTTTACAGGCGTGCACCACTGCACCCGACAATGTCTATTTCTAAGCTCTCTGTCCTTGGAAAGCAAGTCTCTTAGAATTTTCTACCTCTTGGTTCTCAGAAAGAAAATATGAAGTTTTCATGAAATGAAATGGAGCTCCTGTTTTTCTTCTGGCTGTTGTGTTGCTTACTGAGATAAAAATATAGTTTGCATGTATTTTCTTTGTTAGGGTTCTCCCTCATCCTTTCTTACTCTTTGGTAAAGTGCTCTCTAGCTGTTCTGCTTCTTAATGTTATCTGTATTCCTCTTTGTTCAGCTTGCTTGATTTTCCCCTTAGAGGAACCTGAGCAAAAATTTCGAAAGAGGATGGAAATACATTGAGTTCTGTTACTTGTGACCAATCCACTGTAACCCTGAGAAAGAAACATCGCACACATCTTAGCATGTTTTAAAAGGGCGTGGCACTGGCCCCCTTCTCAGCATGGGTGAGAGGGTTAACGCATTAATGATGGCATTGCATTTTTCAAGAATCCAGTTCATAATGCTCTTGGCTTTGACAGCTGAGACTAATGCGATGATTAAAGATCAGCGGCCTCTGTGGAGTAAGTGAAAGAAAACCCAGGGAAGAACATTAACAAAACCATAAAGCTCCTTGGCATCACCACATTGCACAGGGTTTTTCCAACAAGTACTCATGTTCTCAGGCCAGTCTGTCTTAAGGCTGACTCATGGCTTTATCCCTGGATTGCACCGCTAGCAGAGATGAACCTAAAGGGTGTTATTCTCAGCCATTGAAATAGGGTGCTGTTTGTTTTTATTAAACATTTTTGCATATAGGCCATTTCACCAGTTTTTGTGGCTAACACAAGTATTTATAGGGATTTAAAATTTGCTTCCTCAAAATGATCGGAGAGCTAAGATCTTAAGAAGCTCAGAGTGTGTTTTCAATACCAGAAGAAATGCAGGAGAAGCAAAATTGCATCATATCTAATCTCAATCTTTTTTTCCCTCTCAAACTGAAAACCTGTAGTTGCAGGAAAAAAAAAAAATCTAGATTTTTTAGTGGAACTGACCTCCAGAAGTTCATGTCAAACAAGATGCTGCAATAGTCGGCTAAAATTTTGGCTTTGCTGTCTTGGATGTGGCACTGGCCAAAAATTCAATTTAGGCCAGGAGGAGGGAGAACCCTGGACACAATTACCTGTAACTAAGGAAAAAATCAGTAGCATGTTGTTTGAAACCATTTCCCATTTTGTTCAGCTGAAATTGTGTGGAGCATTTCTGTGCAGTAGAGAGAAGAAAATAATACCTAACTTGGAAGTTTTGCTAGAAGAAGCTGCCTTCAGTTGCTCCTGGAGGCTGCTAAGTAACTTGTCACTGAGTAATTGACTTTGACAGCTAAAGCTGGACTAGTGGAAGCTAGAGGGCAGCTGGGAAGCTGGAGTTCCCCTGTTTCACATCCCCTTGTGTCTCTTCCCTGTTTCTGTCCTCATGGGGGCTTGAAAAGGAGCTGGTTTTCCTAGCTCTCATTTGGTATCATCAGGCATAATATTCCTGTTTCCTGGAGTTCATTGGCATTTCCAGGCACAAGACTATGGTGCCACTGGAGAGATTTAAGCAAATGGTGAAGGAGGAGATCAGCCCACAGGGAGCTGGGAGAGGAAGCAGCAGAGAGGAGAAGGTTGTAACTCAATCCCTTGGTAGCTTAAACAAGAATCAGGGAGTTTTTCAGAGGTTTCTACTTGTTACCTGGGTTACAGTAAATAAATTGGTCACTTTTAGTCTGTTTTCTTATCTAGAAAATGGCTTATCATTCAGGATATGCAGTACTAACAACCCCAATTTTTCAGTGGCTTAAAATACCAAAGGTTTATTTCTGGGTTCTCACTAGGAGTTTGTAGGAGCTGTCAGGGGACTTTGTGCTGTATTGTCCTCATCTAGGTTCCCAAGCTAATGACTTCTACTCTTGGAGTGTCACTAGTAGTTATGACCTGGTGAAGGGAGCACAGTAAATCCTGCAGGATCTCTTAATGGCTTCTCACAAAAAAATGGTGGATATTCATTCATATCACATTGGTCACAATAAGTCACATGAGTGTATTTAGCTTTGGGGGAGGGGAAATATAATTCCACCATGTGTGTAGATGGAGGCAGCCAGAGTCTTGGTGAAGGCCTTGCTGTCTGCTGCAGGTGCTGATGCTTACATCATATGCACCCCACACAGTGCCCTGGTGAAGCCCAACACACACAAGAAAATAACAGAAGGGCACACCATTTGCAAAAGTATTTTGTTCATGGATTTATGAGAAAAATAGATGAGTCTTTTATCAGTTATTTTAAAAGCATCTAAATCCACTGAAGTTTAAAACTTAGAAATTTAGAGACACAACATCCTGAAACATGGGATCCGGCAAAAAGCAATATTAAGAAGGAACTTTATGGCAACAGCACTTAAAGAAAAACTCCACAAAGACCTCAAATAAACAATCTACCACTGCATCTCAAGAATTAGAGAAACAAGAATAAACCAAAGCCAAAACTAGTAGGAGAAAAATAAAGATCAGAGCAGAAATAAATGAAATAGAAACTAAAAAATAATACTAAAGAGGAGTGAATAAAGAGCTGGTTCTTTGAAAACATAAGCAAAATTGACAGACCCTTAGCTAGACTAAGAAAAAGAGAAAAGACTTGAGGAAATAAAACCAGAAACAGCTGACACCACAGAACCACAAAGGATCATTAAAGATGATTATGAACTACTACCATTCAACAAATTGGAAAACCTAGAAGAAATGGACAAATGTATAGACATATACACTTTACCAAGACTAAATCATGAGTAAATAGAGAAACTTGAGCAGACCAATATTAAATGAAGAGACTGAGTGAATAATAAAAATTCTCCAATCAAAGAAAAGCCCAGGACTAGAAAGCTTTAGGGATGAGTTCTACCAAACAAGTTATTTATTCATTTATTTATTTAATTTTATTTTGGTAATGCAGATTGAACTCAACCACTGAGCCACATCCCCATCCCTATTTTGTGTTTTATGTAGAGACAGAGTCTCACTGAGTTGCTTAGCATCTCACCATTGCTAAGGCTGGCTTTGAACTTGCAATTCTCCTGTCTCAGCCTCCATAAGTGCTGGGGTTACAGGCTTGCGCCACGGCGCCGAGCTCCAAACATTTTAAATAAAGAAGTAATACCAATGTTCCTTAAGTTATTCCAAAATACAGAGGAGGAAGGAATTCTTCCAAACACATTCTACTTGTCTGACATTATTCTGATATGAGAAATTGATCAGGATGGAAAGATAGAAGGAAAGAAGAGAGGAAGGGAGGAAAGGAGGTATGGAGGGGAAAGAAAGGAAGGAAGAAGGGAGTGAAGGAAGGAAGAAAAACAGGAAGGAGGAAGGAAGAACAGAAAGGAAGAAAATTTTTTAACAATCACAGGGCAATATCCTTGAAGTTTGTTGCAAAAATACTAGCAAACTGAATCCAACAGCATGATAAGAAGATTCTTCACTGTAATCAGGCAGGATTCATCCCAGGAATGCAAAGATAGTTCAACACATGGAAGTCAATAAACACGATACAACTGCATCAACAGAGTGAAGGAAGAAACCATAGGACCTAAGGCTGTAGGTGGAGTTCAATGGTAGAGTGCTCTACTAGGATGCAAGGCCCTAAGTTTGATCCTCAGCAATATGCACATGCACACATACACACAGGCATATAATTATCTCAATAGATACAAAAAATAACATTCAACATCCTTTCATGATAATAGAAGAAACATACCTCAATATAACAGAGACCATTTATAGTAAGCCAACAGATAACATTATGCTGAATGGGGTAAACTGAAATCTTTCTAAGATCTAGAACAAGACAAAAATGCCCATTTTCATTATGTTTATTCAGTATAGTACCAAAAATCCTAGCTAGACCAATCAGGCAAGAGAAAGAAAGAAACAACATTTTAAACCAAGTGTGGTGGACTGTGCCCATAGTCCCAGCACTTGATAGGTGGAAGCAGAAGAATCACTTGAACCCAGGAATCAAGACTAGCCTAGACATAGCGAGACCTCATCTCAAAAACACACCTGTAATCCCAGCACTTTAGGAAGCTGAGACCGGAGAATCATGAGTTCAAAGCCAGCTTCAGCAATGGCAAGGGAGCAACTCAGTGAGACCCTGTCTCTACATAAAACACAAAATAGGGCTGGAGAAGTGGCTCAGTCATTGAGTACTCCTGAGTTCAATCCCCAGTACCCCCCCCCAGAAAAAGAAAAAAAGAAAAGACATACAAATTAGAAAAGAGGAGGTCAAATTGTAACTATTCACAGATGACATGTATAGAAAATCCCCAAAATTCCAATAAGAAACCTGTTAGAACAGTAAATGAATTATGCAAAGTTGCAGTATGCAAAATCAGTATATACAAATCAGTAGCATTATAAACACCAGTAGCAGGGGCTGGGATTGTGGCTCAGTGGTAGAGCGTTTGCCTCGCATGCATGAGGCCCTGGGTTCGATCCTCAGCACCACATACAAAGCAATAAAATAAAGACATTGTGTCCATCTACAACTAAGAAAAAATTGAAAAAACAAAACAAAAAAAACCCACCAGTAGCAAATTACCTGAACTGGAAACTAAGAAAGCAATCCCAATTATAATACCTAAAAATTAAATTCCTAGGAACAAAGTTAACCAAAGAGGTAAAAGATCTCTACAATGAAAACTATAAAGCACTAGTGAAAGAAATTGAAGAAGACACATAAAAATGGAAAGACACCCAATTCATGGATGTGAAAAATCATTGTTAAAATATCCATAGTATCCAAAGTGATCTACACATTCAGTGCAATCCCTATTAAAATGCCAGAATCATTCTTCAGAGAACTAGAATAACAATCATAAAAGTTATATAGAATTCCAAAAATCCTTGAAGAGCCAAAGCAATCTTGAATGGAAAGAACAAAGGATATTATACTACCTTGCTTCCAAATATATTAGCTTAAAGCTATGGTAGTCAAAACAGCATGGTGTTGTCTTAAAAAAAACAGACATACAGACCAGTGGTACAGAATAGGGAGCCTGGAAATAAACCCATGCATCTACAGCCAACTGATTTTTGACAAAGTTGCAAAGAGCATGCCTTGGAGCAAGGACAGCCTTTTAAATAAGGCTGAGCAATGGGTACTAAGTTACATAGTAACTTAGGAGCAAGATGTTCTGGTGTGCTATTACACAGTAGGATGATGATAGATAATAGCAATGTTCTATTCATTAAAAAAAAAATAGAAGAAAAGTGCAGGGTGTAGTGGTGCATGCCTGTAATCCCCACTACTCAGGAGGCTGAGGCAGGATGATCACAAGTTCAAGACCAGCCTGGACAATTTAGTGAGATCCCATCTCAAGAAAATAAAAAGGTATGTAGCTCAATGGTAGAGCATTCAGGGGTTCAAACCCCCAGTATTCAAAAAAAGCTAGAAGAAAGGATTCTGAATGTTTCTACCATAAAGAAATGATAGCTGTTTGAGGAGACAACATTTTTGAAATTCAAATTTTATTCAAATGTTGACTCATAAAAATAAACACTCCTTTATCCTGTTTAGTTTTTGTTATCTTTCTAAATGAGGCTTTGCTGAAACACATGCTATAGGTGACTGTTATGGAGGTACAGTATTGAGCTTGGCCTAGCCTGTGTCCTTGTGAAATCACACACTGTCCCAGGCTGAAAAATGCCCTCCTGGGGCATGGAAACTCAGGGTGGTGGGAGGCGCTGGATGAGTAAGGACCCTAGCATGTGGAACAGAATTGGGCCTCACATTAACAGGCCAGTCCTGCCCTGTGGGGTGTCAACAGGGCAGGAGAGGATGTGACTACACAGAGTGGCTTTTTCTGCCCCAGGTGCCACCCCCTCGTCTGCCCCTCTTCGTGCACTACACTGCCCGGTTCCCCAGGCTCAACAAACATGCGGTTTGAGGGGCTGTTTAACAAGGGTGTTTTGTTGGGTCCTTTGGCTCCTGCAGGCGTCAGCTTGTTTGCTCCTACACTATTGCCCTTGTGGGAGTTGCACCACCCTGCACCACAGCTTGGAGATGCTTCAGGGGTTTTCACTAAGCTTTGAGACCAGTGATTCAACATTCTGGCTAAATGCAGTTGAGTGTCAGCAAGAGGAGTTCGATGTATACAGATGAAGCTTCATCTGTGTCTTCTCAGCCTTTCCTACATCGATGGCTGGGAGTTTGTTTTGATAATGGTTTGCAGGACTGTCTTTTCACTGGGGAAGGAATCCCTGGGTGCCATTCTACCATCAGCTCTCCTCCCTACCCCACATTTTCTTGTTTTCCATGAATCTGGGTTTCTTTCAATCCACCTGGATGCTGTGACCACCGTTCCCTTCCAGGTATATTTCAGTATTCTACATAGCACCTACCACAATTTCTTAGACATTATGGGAAGTCAAGAAATACATGATATTTGTTGAAATAGTAGAGACTTTTTGCCACTTTAAAGAGGCATACTTATCAAAAAATAGAGGAATATAAGCCGGACTTCTTTGCCTTTAGCCAAAATAAATTTTTCCCCAATATATTCTTGTTATTATTCCCAAATGAACACCTGAGATCCAAATACACATTGTGAATCTTTTCTTCTTTTAGCTACAAATGCTGCTCCATCTGCCTGAATCACCAGGTTTCCTGTGGTGTCTTGTTCCTACATGTACCTTCCAGGCAGACTTTCCAGTTAGTTGTAGGCAGGGACACAGGTGGTGCAATATCAGATATCACACTCTCCTTCTCCCTCTGTTGTCTCTGCAGCCTGGAGCCCCTTGCCCCCTCACACACACCAGGATCTCCTTTTGGGCAGCCCACAGCAGTCCAGAGAGATGCCCAGAGTGCTGGTGGCTATCAGTTCATCATGTGCTATTTTGTTTTTTATATTAACACTTGCATGTCTTCATTGTTAATTGAATTTTGCAGTTTCTTGCCAGCCTAGGAGGTGGTAGTGGCCAGTTGGCCAGTAAAGATAGTAAAGAAGGAAGAATAAATGGAGCAGAGGGGAAGCATTTCATAGAGATCTCTAGCCGTAGAGAACTGAGCACAGAAAACCAGTAACAATGGCAGTGTAGACAGTGGCATAGCATAGACAAAATCCAGGTCAGGGAATGGATACTATCCTATGATCATTGTAAGATCTGAAACTGGTGACCTTCATGAGAACGCCCACTATATATGTCTATGTACACAACACACACACACATACACACACAATTGGAGGATGAGAAAAAAGAACAAAAGCAAGAACTCAGATAGATACTCTGTGGCAACTGAAAAGAACAATGGTCCGTTGTTGGTACATTCCAGAGAAATACAGAATATTTTTTTTCATTTATTGACATAAACCACCTTTGAGATATTGCCATTTCATAGACTTCTTTTGTTTCTTTTAATGTTTGATGCATCATGGATGAAAAAGGTCTAAGGGCATGGAGAGAGTATCAGTGGCTTGTTATTCTGTGAAGAAATCTTGCATGTAGATGTGGCTTTGAGAGGGAAGCAGGTGTCCCGGGGATTGAACCCAGGGCTCATGCATGCCAAGAGTGCACTGTACCACTGAGCTGAACTCTTCCTCCCGTGGAAGTGGTCTTTACTCTATTGTCATCCTTACCTCTGGTCCCACTTAATTTGCCATGAACATAACCTTGAGTGAAGGTTATTTGATGATTTAGGTTGTAACTAAAAACAGTCATTCACATCAGCATTTTTTTTAAGCAGCTACCCCACAAAAGTCTATGATACAGCATTTAATAACTTATTCCCTCTGACCTTGTCTCTGGAGCTCTCAGTAATCCCCCTGGAATTTACATTGATACCAATTGAGTTCATAGGTTTGGTCCCTGCCGTGATTTATACCAATGTGTTTGTCAGATGTCTTTCTTGAGTTCTTCCGGTTTTGTATTGAGTTAGGCTGAGTGAAGTGTTCTTGCCTTTGCCCTGGGTTATGCCGTTGTAAACTTAGCAGATTTAGGGAGGTGGGAAGACATCAGAGGTGACGGGTAAGCAGTCTTACCCTTTCTCTGCCTGCCACCAGGCTTAAAATGCAAAGCTGGCGAGCACATATGGCTCTTGGCATTAGGAAAGCCTTGTTGTAAATGAAATTAAAATTCCTCTGCTGGACAGGAAATTAATCCGAGATGAGTGTAGTGGTCAGGCACACAAACTGGACCACTTGCTCCATCACTGAGGAGCATTTTATTGTGAATGAGATTAACTGCACAGTGAGGGGTGGATGTTGAGGAAGGTAGAGAAAAATGAAAGAGGTAAGCAGGTTCCTTAGGATTTCAACTCCGTGTTCAAAAATGTGTTCATAGCATCTGCTGCCTCAGTCCATCAAACACAGAGCAAGGGAAGCACCTCAGCCTCTTTTGTTATTGTTTCTACAAAACAGCCTTCATAACAGTGAGATAGAATGGAATTTATTCATTCTATAACACTTCTAGATGTCCCACAGTGAGCCAGGCCATATGTCAGGGGCTAGGGCTAAATGACAAAAACACATCATCCCTGCCTTTTGAGAGTTTATATTCTGGGAGGAAAGGATATTGGAAAGCATGAAATTCACAGGTAATCCAGCCAGATAAGACACTATGTCATACCATCTAGGGTTATTTGGTTGAAAATTAGCTGAAATATACCCTGACCAACTTTAGCAAAAAAGGATTAAATTGGTAAAAGGGAAACCGAACAGGAATAATGTAATGTGCAGGAACTCAGAGAGTCTTTACAGGCTGTTGATGAATCCATTCCTTGCAATCCGAGGTCCATTTGCTCAAGATTCAACTTCCCAGAGAAGATATCTGATGGATCTCACTTGGGCCCCTGGCTGAAGGACTGTTTTCCAAAGAGTGCTAGAAAGCAAAGCCTCAGTTGTCCTCTTGAGGCATTGTGAAATTTAGCTATTGATGCATGTCTTGGTTTGCTGGCCAATGATCAGGCGTGTTTTATTTGGAGCACACTCAGTGTTGAGGCTGTGATGGTTGGAGGTTACAGAATATAGACTCATTCAAGAAAAGGTGTGTCACCTTGTTGACACTTCTCTCCTGTTCTCTGTTCTAGTGTGAGCAGTCGCACCTCATGAGAGAGCATGAGGATGTCCAGGAGCGAACAACGCTTCGGTATGAGGAACGCATCACGGAACTCCACAGCATCATTGCTGAACTCAATAAGAAGATAGACCGCTTGCAAGGCACCACCATCAGGTACTGGGGCTCCAGGTTTTGTTCATTTTCTCTGCACCCCTCTGTGCTGTTATTTGTGTGTGGGAGCTAAAGGAGCCCCTGTAAATTAATTATGGTTAATGATGCTCTCTTTGTAACTAAGACGTTCAGAGTTTATAAAACGTTCAGAGTTTATTCTTTGCTTTGTTAACCAAGAGCTTTTACCTCCATTATTCTTTTCTGATTCTGATCCTCACAGTAACCCTGCAAGGTAGACTGGGTGAGTGATGTGAGCCTCAGTTTATTGATAAGGGTGCAGAATCAGAAAGTGAGTGAAATGCTGTATTAATGAGTCCTAAGTGGAGCCCCCTCTGTCTTAGAGACAAGCTGATGTCCCCCACAACCTCTCCAGGTCATTTATTCTCCAGATGTGTAGACTATGTGCCTCCCTCAGAGATTTTTGAGAGATTCGTGAAGCCACAATCATGGCTTATATCTAAGTATTATGTAGGCTTCTAGATAATCTATTAATATTTTGGGCTTATCCCAGGTTGTTAATCATCATGACTTATCCTCTTATCAGACTCCTCGATCCATCATTTTAACTGCTGAGAAAGCTGGGCCTTAAAAAAATCACTGCTTTGCAGTTATACTTAGCAGAGGGTAGATGTGGAGTCAGAACCCAGAATAACTCTGCCTTTACTTAATTTTCTTTCCAAAAAGTGACTCAGGGATTCTACCTCCCTTGCTTATCCATCCATTGGCTCCTAAGTCTCCAATACACAGTGCTTTTGTTGGTAGTGTCTGCTCTGTTGTTCAGGGGACTTGCTGAGTGACTTAACTGAGCCAAGGATGAGAATTCTTTATCTTCCTGGAGGTGCTCAGGGAACAGCCCTGAGGAAAACACCTACTTTTTTGGAGAAAGGTGCTCTGTTCACTGAATGCTTATACAAACCATAATTAAAAGAGTCTTAGAGGCAGCTGCTCTAAATTCTGCCTCTAGAAGTCCTAGGTTAGGGGAAATTTTGGGTACATTTTGTTCCAACTTCGAGAGTCTCAGTAATGATGGGGCTTCTTAATGAGGGTACTGAGGGGCATCTGTTTCCTGAGCAAAGTTGTGGAAAAATTTACACTGAGCTGGAGCCACGCAATGAATTTCATATTCTAATTTAGAAGTTCAAGGCTTCTAAATTGTATCCTGGTCTTCAGAGTGATTGTAGGTTAGAGATACATGAGCAGAGAAGAATTTTCAACCCAAAGAAATGATTATAGCAGTTTTAAAGGAGCCTAACAGAGGACATTGGCAAATTTGTAATTTCCATGAAAACGTGTTCCACTTTTAAACACTTGAGAAGATGAAAGCAAATGGGCTCAGTGAGTTGTGGAAAAAAATGCATCACACATCACCTGGAAAACTCAATTTCAAGATGTGTAAATTGAATATAATAGCCAAACTGCTACCCTTAAAATACAGTGAGCTGCTTGACCATAAACATTTATTGATGCCTCTTATTTAAAGGAAGATTGCACTTATGCAGATGTCACATTAAATTCTGCTGGTTTTCATTATGTAGATGAGCTGGCCTCTCCTTGAAGGGACTCCCTGCGAGGCTGTAAGAATCACAGACATGTGATGCGGATCAGTGATACGAGGCACTTCCTGGCCTCTGAGCTCCAGAGGCCAAGGTTAGCTCCCCAACCTTCAGCACCCCAGTGGATTTGTTTGGCCTCATCTCCTGATAGGCTGAGATAGTGCAGCAGGAACCAGGCACCTTGAAAGGAGGCTAATTCCCCTCACACGTCCGAAACTCCAGACAACTGATTTCCAAACTGCCCGTGTCCTTGTGTGGAGACTTCTTTGTCACTTCACGCTGGTCCTGATTTAGGAAGGCATATTAGTCTGCTCAGGTTGGTGTGACAAAATTCCTTAAACTGTGTGGCTTAAACCACATAACTCACATTTCTCACAGTTCTGGAGTCCGGAAAGTCTAAGTTCAAGTTGCCAGCTAATTTGATTCTCCAGTGAGGGCTCTTTCTGGTGTGAAGATGGCCTCCTTCTCATTTTATTCTAACATGGCCAAAGAGGGAGAATTGGAGCTCAAGTTGTCTGGTGTCTGTTCTTATCAGCAGAAGGACTTCATCCTCATGGCCTCATCTTCAAATATTGGGGCTAGGCCTTCAACATATGAATTTGGGGGTACACAGTTCTATCCAAAGCTAAATGACATTATGGCCTGAATTTATCCCGTAGTGGACCTAATTATGGCATCATCTAAAAGGTAACCTTTTTCAGTGCCCTGGTGATGTGATAAATGTTCCTAACTAGCAACAGTTTACGGTCCTGACTTTTTATCCAAGAACCAAGAGGGAAAATAGAAGTAGCTCTTCTCATTTGTATACCTAAAAACCCGCTTTGAAAAAGTTATTGCTGCTCATTTTTGCACCTTTGAGCTCTGCTAATTTACAAGCCTCCATTCCCGAGGGAGCAACGCTTGCAGCAGAGGGTATGATAATGGTTCCATTGACTGCTGCCTGGTCCTTTGGAGAATCTCCTGCCACTGAACCAACAAGCAAAGAAGATGGTTATAACTGGGATAACTATAGTAATAACATAGTAAATATAGTAATAATATAGTAATATAGTAAATAATGTAGAGCAATGAGGACTATGTCAGAAATGTGGGAGTTTCTAGGAACCCTCTTAGGAATTGTCTAGTAGCCAAAGCTAGTAGATCAGAGCAACCCAACATAGGACTAGGCCCTTTAGGAATAAAAATTTTGACTTACCTTACCATATGAAGAACTCATTCTAACAAGTTGAAATGCTGACTAAGCACAAAGGAAATAGGTTTTCCTAGTAGAAGGAAGGCTTTCCTACAACTGTAACCTTATGTCCAGTTATAGAAAAGATGGCTAAGCTGTGCACATCTTGCTTGTTCAAGTATGCGTGTGTTTCCTCTTCTCCTCTTAGTTCCCACTATTATTTTACATAGGGCAAATGGTTAGCTTATATGAGATCTAGGTGAGTATTTCAATAAATTAAAAGAGGCAAGATTACCTAACAGTGGATACAGTAACTGATGGTGCTTTGAGTCTCCCATTTTAAGGAAAAGCTGAGCCCATTTATCTGGAGTTTAAGGATTTTAGTAGAAGATTGATGTCATTTTGATTGCATTTGGGAATTTTGCAAGGCCCAGAGGGTATGTGTGGTCAGTCACTGAGGGTAGACTGTGTTGGATATCTTCTGGCCCTTGGTACCATTCCCATCCCTCTCTCCATTTCTCCAGAATCAAAAGGGTCTGGGACCCTGATGCCCCCTTACCACCTGGATTGTGGATACAGTTTGGTTCTGCCAATGAGACACTCACATGGGTCTGGAAGGTAGGGAAGTGAGATCTGTTCTCCGTCAGCCATGCTGGTGGCAACAGCCATGCAGGATGCCATGCAAGACTGGTATAAGGTCCTGCATTGTGGCCAGACCCTGGAGCAGTTGGGAGATGTGAAGGCAGCAACAGTTTCCTGATTCTGAGGGGACCACAGCTGTGATGGCAAATCTGACAACTCCTAGTGGCCTTCACCCATCTCTCTCTTCTCCAGCCTTCCAACAGTTGTGCAGGCACAGCACTGCCTAAAGTCAATGCTTTCTATTTGAACCACTCCATGCAGTTTGTTTTCCTGACTGAACCCTGCCTAACGCATCCTACACCCTATCTCTTAGACATAAGCCCTGAACATTCTGTCTGTGTGGCCTTCTGAGATTTGTATTTGTGAATATGTTAAACAAATCAGATCATACAATATGCAATGTTTTGTAACATGTGCTTTTTCACTTACCCATGAGTGGCTTTTTAAAAATGTTTCTCTGACTTGAGGAGATTATATAATAGCAGAGGGAAAATGAAACAAAATACACCAGTAAAACTCACTTTGGACCTGAAAAGAAAAACAAAAAAAGATGTCTAAGCAAATTCAGCATGAGGTCTTTTCTTTCCCAAGGAGATTATTTTCTTTTCCCATAAGCTATTCTCATAACATCAGCCTTTCACTCCCAGCTCTCTCTCGACTAGTCCTTGCTCTGTGCCTCATTTCCCGTCAGCTGGCTAGCTCACTGTGTCTGCCTTATGACACCAAGAATTTCCCTTTACTATGAACTGAAGTGTGCCCCTCCCCCATCCATCTGTTCATCACTGATGTGACATCTTTGGAAATAGGCCTCTGGGGGCTATCTAGGGTTAGATGAGCTCATAAGGGTGGAGCCCCACGATGGGATATTGTCCTCATAACAAGAAATACTAGAAAAGAATTCCAGCATCTTTTCCAACCCTCTGCCATACTAGATACTTTCTGAACTTTAAATTTTTTTCAAAAACTAAAGGCAACAAACAATGACATCTCATTTTTATGCTGTTTCATTGTTTGAGAATTATATGTTAGGATTTTGCTCCTTCTTTTTGTGTTTAACTTTATTATCTATTACGTGCCACCAATGTGCAATGTATTTAAATACATAATAAAAATGCTTACAATGAAGCCGGGCATGGTGGCTCAAGCCTGTAATCCCAGCACTTAGGGAGGCTGAGACAGGAGAATCGCGAGTTCAAAGCCAGACACAGCAAGGGCGAGGTGCTAAGCAACTCAGTAAGACCCTGTCTCTACATAAAACACAAAATAGGGCTGAGGATGTGGCTCAGTGGTCGAGTGCCCCTGAGTTCAATCCCCAGTACCAAAAAAAAAAAAAAAAAATGCTTACAATGAACAAACAGAAGAAGAAGAAAAAGAAGAGATACTGGAGAGCCAGTATCTGCCATGTGAGGACATAGAAGGCCACCATCTGAAAGTCACCAAGACTAGAAACCAACCTATTCACACCTAGTCTGGCATTTCCTAGCCTCCAGAACTGTGAAAATAAATTTGTTTCTAAGCTACTTAGGCAATGCCTTTGTTTGGGTAGCCTGACCACTGGTAGTCCCTCACCCACCCACTTCTTCCCCTTCTTTTTCCGGTGCTAGAGATTGGACCCTGGGCCTTATGTCCGCTAAGCACACTCTACCACTGAGCTACCATATACCCCCACCCCTGGCCACTTATAATCTTAACTGGAAAATCCAGCATCTTTTTATTCTTATTGGTCCCTTTCTATAGCATTTGATCAGAGTCCTTCTAGGACTCTAAAATTTCCTGGGTCTCCTCCTCCTCCTCCCCTGAGATTCAAACTCAGCCTTGGCCCTTATCCTGGGCTTGCTCTCTCCAGCACCTTTCAAACTGACAGCAGCCCCAAACCACTGACGAGTGTGCTGTATCTCAAACACAGTGTAACCCAAACCTCTTTATGTCCCAGCAAAACATGCTGTTCTGATTAATTTATGGCTGAGAAAGTCAAGTATGAAATCAAAATAAAACCCAGAATGATAAATTTATTTCTCCCTGTATTTTTTTTTCAATTTTTTTAGTTGTAGATGGACACAATATTTATTTATTTGTATGTGGTGCTGAGGATCAAACCCAGTGATTCATGCGTGTGAGGCAAGTGCTCTCTGAGCTACAATCCCAGCCCCTCTCCCTGTCTTCTTATGGTATACATAAACCTTTGTTCGATATTTTGCAAGTTCTGATATACGGATCTTGTATCAGATCTTGTTGAGACAAGGATGGGTTATTATGTTCATGGAAGAGTGTGTCAAAATCCCATTTGTTCAGTTATTTACCAGACAATTCCTGAATGAGTCTGACCACCCTTTGTGCCTATTCTCCTCAGGCTCCTTTTCTGTGCCCCATTTTGGTTGCAGCCACACCAAACACCTTGACCCTCACCAAGCCCCCATCACTCACAGCTCCTCTGAGCCTTTGCATGCGTTCTTCTGCCCTCAATGATCTGCTTCAAATGTATTTGCCCCAAGACTCATCTGGAGTGCTGCTGCATCCAGGAAGTCTTCCCTGCCCCTACCCACTAGCAGCCCCACATGCTCCTCCTATGTCTACCCCAGCAGCCCTCTTAGGTTAGAATTGATTGCAAACCTATTTGTCATCTTCTTGCTTTCCTTTCCTTTTTTCAGTGCTCAAATACATTGAATGGATATCCTTAGTTTGCATTTCATGTCACCAAAAGTCACCTGCCTGCAATGACTTCACCAGTGTGGTATTCTTCTTCTAACCACCTCAGAGGGGATGGTGCTATGATGATGGCTTCTTTCCTCCACCCCTTCCCTATTTGCTCTTTTGGAAAGTTCATTCTAATAATCCCTAGAAATAATTTTAGCACAAAGCAAGAGATTTGGCAGGAAGTATATGTTTTGGACTCTACCAAGCCAGGAGGGTTTAAGGTGTCTGCTAAAGAGTTTTGCAAATGCCATTTATACTAGAGAAACAGCAGCAGCATTTATCACTCGCTTTCTTGGCTATAAAATGGTCTCAGCCAAGCTGAAGCTGATTACATTGGCCATGCAATAAAGGTAATTTATTCATCATACACAAAGTCCTATTAACTAAATCAGAATCTTAAGTAGTAACTGAAAGGAGAGCTGACATATCAGTGTATAGTTGTTCTCTAGACCAAAAAGGTGACTCTGAATAGTACTTTTTAATTGTTTTCTTTCCGAACCCTAATTATTGTTGACTTCTGAAGATGTCTTAATGACCTTGCTCATACAACATTAACCTTTATCTTTTTGCCTTCACCACTCCCATTTGAATTCATGTTTTGGCATGGCTGGGGCTTTATATCTGTTTAAAGTCTTCCTAGTTTTCTGTACGGCTTTTATTTAAAAGACCTTATAAAGCAGAGGCTCTTTGATAAGCACCTGAATCTCTTTCCGGGAGAATATTGATTTCTTGAGAGAATCAAGAACTCCAGCAAACTCTTACCATTTCTCTGACTTGATACGTCTCCCCAGTTGCCTCTTCCCCGAGACCCAGAGGTGACTACTCACCATCTTAGTCTCATGCAAACTCAAGACTATCTACTTTCTACACACCTCTTCCCCATTAATGGCTATTCAAAAGGAATGGATTTCTTCTCTTCTTAGCTTTGTTCACAGGCACCCTGTCCCTGGGACTGAGCAGATACCAGTGGGCTTTCACTTCCCACAGTTACATCGCATGATGATGTTCTCTCCCGGAACAGCTACAAAATAAACACTTCAAAGAGTCACTTTTGCTTTCTCCACCCCAGTGCCCAGTGTGCCTGTGGAAATGGTGGTAGTAGAATATAGAGGGGGGCAAGGTGTGTGCTCTCAAATACACACTACAAGTCTAAGATTTCTCACCTTGCTAATAGTGCAATTCAGAGACCAGAGGTTGAAGGATCTGTGAAGGACTGAAAAGAGGTGGGTGTACACATGCAAATGAAACAGGGCTGCATTTCAGCATTGCCTTTCTGTTAGCAAATGTAAATGGAAGGGAAAAGAACACCACATGGAATTCTTTTACTCACTGTTTCCATTTTTCTCCTCACCTGCCCTCTTTTCCCATCCCCTAACTCCATCTACCTTCTTTGGGGAAAGTACCTGTGGTACTTCTTAGATGTACTCATCTGTACACCTCTCAGAAAGTCCAGTTTACTCTGCATAGATGAACTGATGATTTCTCAGTCACTCTAACCCCAGGATCTCCCCATGTCCTTCTCCAAGAAGAAAGCTCCCAGTGGGATCTTCCAGGTGATGGCTGTGTTACTCTTCACAGACTCTTAATTTTGTTTACTCTAGCATCCATGTTAATAGTTTATTTTTACCTTGAGGGGATGAAGAAATCTAGTTTCTTTGGGAAATCTTTGAAGAGTGAATTTTCTTGTGGGTTGATAGACAATTTTGTTCTGAACATGGTATGTATGTGAGTACAGAAGCAACCTTTCAGTTTCACACACTGACTGATCGTAGACATGGCCATCTCTTTGGCCTGAAAGGAATCCTGGTTCCTGTTCACTGAGTGAGAGATCTTTTTCCTTTTTGCATGTCTTCACCTTGTTCTTAAAAGACATATACTCTAGGGACGTGGCTCACATACTCTGTTGATAGTGGCTGACTCTCCTTTTTGCTCAGGGAAGAAGATGAATACTCAGAACTGCGATCTGAGCTCAGCCAGAGTCAACACGAGGTCAATGAGGACTCTCGAAGCATGGACCAAGACCAGACCTCTGTCTCCATCCCTGAAAACCAGTCCACCATGGTCACTGCTGACATGGGTGAGTCTGCCTGCCCCTACCACCACACCAGAGTTTGGTTTCTGGATTGTGAAAAGAATCTGAGAAACACAAGGCAGCCTGAGTTAAAATTTGATTACCCAAGGAGTTTGGTGAGTAGATGAAGACATTGTCATTTCAGTTCCTTACTCACTACTTTGTTGGCCAAAATGCCACTGAAGAGCTGAATTAGGCTTCAGTCCTGATAGGATTGTGATTCAAGCATATGTCACCTCTGTTTGGAAATTCTGGAAACAGGGAATCCATTCAAAAGGCTACTGATGTGTTCCAAGTTAAAGTCGAATCTAAATTATGATGGTGTGGGTGGAAAGGAGGGACATCAGTGGCAGCACTTTGCAGTGGAAGAAGCCTATCAGTTCTCAGCAACTCTTGGGTAAGAAGGAAGAATGCAAAACGACTTCAGCACATTGATCCTATGTGACTCACAGAATGATCATACTCCTTGGTTAAGGAAGTTAGGTTGAGAAATGAGTTGAGAAACAGTCACATTATGTTTGAGATTATAGAGAAATGTCCATGCAGAAATATCTGGCACATCAAGTTTTAAACCTCAGGTCATGACCCACTTTGGGGTACTGAAATTATACAAAAAATAAATTTCTGTGGAAATGAAAACAGAGGGATGGGATTGTTCCATGAAACTTGTTTATTGCATCTGTTTATGTAGTAAGTTGCCAAATGAAATGTTCTGAGTTGCAGTCAAAATGTTGTACAACACTGGTCCACCCAGAAATGCCTGCCTGGATTGAAATTGAAGGTAGAGGCTTTGAAGTCAACTGAGCTAAAGTGATCCCATGGTTGAAAGGGTGTGGAACTAAAAGAGGGAGGCAGCCCCTGTCTTAGGAAACATTCACATGTTGGGTAGGAGATGGAAGAAGAATCAGGAGAAGGAAGAAAAAGTATGCTGAGTTTCATGGGACTTAAAATTTAATTGGGGAGTGAGATTTTATCTAAATATTACACATTTGTGTCTAATTATCAACCTAAACATGTGTGATAACATCATAGGACATGGTATCATGTTAGTGTATCAAAGAATTTGATTCAGTCCAGGGTTCCAGGCCTTCTCTGGAAAGTGACCTGTGAGCTGAGATGCAGAGGATCAGTAGAAATTAAGTAGATAAAGGAGGAGATGACATCCCTCCAGGTGGGGTACATTCAAGGAGGGGAAAGACCATTGAGGTAAACTGGGTTGGGACACAGAGTGCTGGTATTGTCGACCCTGTTAGAAAAGTCTAGCCTTATCCAGAGACCCACCAGAAGGACCAAAAGATTTCAATAGTGGAAGAAGAGGGTGAGATGATAAGATTTATGTTTTTGAATCAGTCTCTCTCCAGTATGGAAAAAGAGTCACAGATCAAGGTGAGTCATGGAGGTTAGCTAGGAAACCATTCAAAAATCTAGTTGGGCAAAATTATTGCTAGGACTAGGGTGGTAACAATTGAGATGTAAAAAAGACAATGGGCATGGAGAAGGTATGAATTTGGCAAGATTTGCTGCAAGAGTAGGATAGGGCAAAGGCAGAGGCATGTGTATGGGTGTCCTTGAAGGGTTTGGTTTGCACAGTTTGGTGTGGCCAGATGGTGGGCCACTCACCACTATGGGAGTCTACTAGAGAGAACCAGATGGTTTTGCATTGAGTTTTGTTTTGCTAGTAGGGGAGGCTGAGGGAACAGGTGGAGATCTTGTGTTTTTTTGGGCATGAGTTTAAGGTGTCTTGAGGTATTTGGATGGAGATGCTTCAGAAGGTAGCAGGAATTGAAATGTCAAGAGGAAAGTTCTGGACCTCAGGTTGCTTGCAGTACAAGTGGATGTGCAGAGAGTGAGAAGTAGCCAAAGCCTGATGGACCCAGCAGGAGCGGTGACAGGGATTTGCCTTGCACCATTCCAGTCTCAGTTTAAATGGGCCTCCTCAGAAAGTCTCGGGAAGCCACAGTCTGTATGAGTGCCTATGTGGATGTCACTGCCCCATTTGTTGCCTTCTCATATGACACTGAAACTTTAAATCACATAGTTATTTGTCTGTCCCATTAAACTCTATAAGGCAGAAGCATTTTTTTCATCTGCTAGTATAACTCTAGAGCCAACAAGAGCCTGGCATGTGACATATGTTCAAAGATCCTGTTGTAACAGATAAATGAATGAAGCCGTCAACCAATCCACCAACCAGTCAGCCAAACATGTAGGGAGAAAATGAGAAGAGGGGAATCCTAGGGTTATGCCTTGGTGTTGGCCTTAGCAGCAATCCAGGCAGCAGAAAGTATTTCAAAGACACAGTCTGCCATTGTATGACTGGCTCCCACAGTCAGCTTCCTGGAATCTGGAGTGACATCACCAGGGCCTGCAGCTCCTGTCTCTACTGCCACCTTCCCCTGCCCTCCTGTCTTCCAACTCTAGCCACACTGGCCTCCTCTCTCACTGTTCCTTCTCCTACCTCCAGGCCCTGCATTCTCTTCCTGCTCCTTCCAAGAGTCCATGCATGGCTTTCTCCTCTGTCAATCAACTGTCTTCTCCCCAGACCTCCCTGGCCCCTTCAAGTCTGCAGCGTCACTTGCTCCCAGGCACCTATCCCTCGTAGCACTTAGCACTACCTGAACATAGGTTGTGTTTGCATTTAGTCCCTCATGTGTTACCAGTCGTTGTCACTTACATGCAGGCAGGGATCTTAACAACCTTGTAAACCAGCCTAAATGTGCCCACACATAGGAGGCACTCGAGTGAATACCTGAGTAGGACTGGACACATCCTGGAGCTCAGAGTTCTTTGGAGAATGTGGTGATAGGTCAGGAGGGAAGACCCACAGTAGGGTTAGGACTACACAGGAGGCCTGCAGGGAACCCTCATGATAACCTCAGGCAGGAGCCTGGGAGGAATTTGCAGAAGTCACAGCTGAGTAGAAATGCAAGGGTCAAATGGCAGTGAAGCAGGTGGGGAGGGTGCTGTGAGCAGAGAAGGTCTGCCAGGTTCCCAAGGACAGCAAGTGCTTGGGGACAACTTTGAGGAGTATAGTAAGGCTGCAACACAGAGACAGTCTTGTGTGTGTTAATAGGCACTGGCTGGCTGCCTCCTCTTATTCCTTTGCCATTTTCCAATTAAATTGCTTCAATAGGGAAAAAAGTTTCCATATATAAACACCATTATAGGAAATCATTAAAAAGCATCCATTTCATTATGCTTGCTATATTTGCAAACCTGCATTAGTAACCCAGAGGTTTTCTTGGGCTGGATTTTATTACAGAGTTTGCTGCAGTGTATTTGCTGATCTCCAAAGATAACAGGAGTTAGTCCAGTTTATTCACTTCATCAAAAAGCACTCTTCTTTTGTTTTTCAAATCCCACCTGTCAGAGCCTGGCTGCCTGTTCAGTAAGCTGACTCCTGGTCACTGTCTTCCAGGCCTGGAGGTGTAAATGAGCAGTTCAGAAAGTGCTTGAACTTCCCAAAGTAAATAAAGAAGAAAGGTCCCCAGCACATTGCATTTTAAAATAAATGACATTACCTCTTTTCAAACCTGGTCACACAGTTGTTTGGGAAATAAAGTTAACTGAATGGATAAAGCCAAGGTAGGAATCATGGTTTACAACTTTTATTTCCCCAATCAAGCGAAGTGTTGTAGTTAAAAGTGAGACTGGATGTAACAGTTAGCATGTTTTGCTTATGTACTGTGCCATGTGTTTAATCCCCAACCATGAAGGAGGCCTTGAAGTCTTAATAGGGGATCAGAGTTCAGAGAAAGTTAGTCACTTGTCTGAGGCCACACAGTTAAGAGGTTTTTGTTGCTATGCCTGTTTTTGCAGACGGCTTTGTTTTTGCACTTCTCTGTTGCATCAGTGAGACACACTGTGGTTGATATTGTACCCTTCCTGCCACCCTTCGAGGTCTCTAGTGCTGATGGGGGAATTTCCGGAGCAGCTGTGTTATCACAAGCACCTGGCCTAATTGCCAAGCGTTTATAATTAAACAAGATTTTGCAGATATCTGAATGAGAAACAACACACTCAGACCAAACAATTCAGGGTGTTGCAATTGAGCAGAGGACAGATGTGTGCACACGGGCTCATCGCATCACACGTGTGTGGCGTCCTATCCAGCAGGCTCTTTTCCCAGCCCTGCTAATGGAACAGCAAAGCTTTCCTGGAGCAATTGCCTGTAAAACAAACAAAATCCCTGATCCCATAGACCTTTGTAGAGCTAGTGGGGGGTTCTGCTCTGATATTTTGAGGCAATTTCTGATTTTTAGCAAGAAACTTATATTATTCTGAAACTTAGCAACGTTAAGCTGTTACGCTCTCATGGGTTGAAAGGAAGCATGGGATTCTTTGCTCGCTGGTGCAATCATATAGATGAGTCGTTAGTATGAGTCGTTTTTGGAGGACGACCAAGGAAGAATTTACACATGGAACCTGGCTTTTTGGCACACCCGACTATGAAATATGTTTAACATTAAAGCCAGATTTTCCTGGCTTAGTAGCTGTTGAGGCATAATGGCTTGAGGAAAAATGTTTAGAAGTGTCAAGCAGCCACTCAATTGGGAGAGCGGGTCAACACAGGAAAAGTCCACTCTGCCTCCTCCAAAAACAAGTTTTGCAAACTTAGAAGTGTTTGCAAAGTTGAGGTGGTCTCTCTGGAGGAGGCTCGCTTTTTACTAGGTACAAGATGGCTAAGTAGTCAGTTCTCCTCCAGTACTACAATTTTAAAGGAGAGTCAGAGTATTCAGAACCCGACTTGGAAACTTTGAGGAACCAGCCTCCACCCCCACCCCCACCCTATGGAAATGTTAGACTGGACTGAAAGTTGCACCCTGACTTGATGTAACCATCTGAGCCCTTTGCTGTCTCCCTCTAACCCCTTCTCCTTCATTTATCTGGGCAACATAATATCCCCCAAGAGGTCCATGAAGTGGGTCATTCCTGAGAGCCAAGCTCAAGATGAGCCTGAAAACATTGGCTTACTGGCATTACCTCTTTGAGGTGACTGTGTTTTCTCCCAGAGTCCTGAGCCTGGTTCAACAAGACCCACCTGGGAACATTAGCAGGGCTAAGTGACAGAGGAGGCCACCAAAAGTTGTTCTTGCAGTTTCCTAAGAGTCACCAGGGTTAAGGGCAGGAGAGGTTATTGCTCTGCTTCAGGCTTATTTTCTTCACATTATACTGTTAGGTCATTTCTCAGCCCCCGCTCCCGCCCACGCAAAAGAGACTCAAGGTATAAATGAGATAGAAATGGAAAACCATTGATTTGCAGCCTTCACTCCAAATGAACTCCCATTGTTGCTGGGATTCATGATTTCCTCTAATTTAAGCAGTCTTTATTTTCTAACCAGACCATATCCCCTAAGGTTGACTAGGGTTTTGGTTGGTTGAAACTCATGACATAGTTTTCCTTATAACCAGCATTATGCAGGAGTATTAGCTTCTATATCAGTCTGTTTTGCCTGTAATGGAAATGAAGTCCCCTTCTTTATTGCTGTTCCCATCACCCTGACCACCATGGTGAGCTTTGTTACTATGAGAAACTATTTTGTTTCTTTTTTGGTACTGGGGATTGAACTCAGGGAGACTCAGCCCTTTTTATATTTTTTATTTTGATACAGGGTCTTGCTAAGTTGTTTGAGGACTCACTAAATTGCTGAGGCTAGCCAAGCACAGTGGCACATGACTGTATCCCAGTGACTCAGAAGGCTGAGGCAGGAGGATTACAAGTTCAAAGGCAGCCTCAGCAATTAAGCAAGACACTCAAAAACTCGGCAAGACCCTATCTCTAAATAAAATACAAAAAAAAAGGAGGGGGGCTGGGGATATAGCTCCATTGTTAAGCACCCCTACATTCAACCCCACCCCCTTCCAAATGCTGAGGCTGGCCTCAAACTTGCCTCAGCTTCCCAAGTCGCTGGGATTACAGGTGTGTGCCACCATGCCCAGCACTATTTTATGTTTCTGACATTCAGATGCCAGGAGTCATTCTCCCCCTTTCCCTGGGGGCTTGGAAATCCACAGACCTGTTACTGGGAAACCCTCAAGACCTGGCACAAGTGCTGGGCCTACTATGTGCAGGTTATTTGCTCTCAGGACCAGAGATGGCCTGTCTGAACAGGGATTCTTGGCTGCCATGCATAATCCAGGCTGAGAAAGGGCTGTTTGGATTGTCTGAACTTGGGAGGGTGGTTACAGGTAAAGCCCCAGAGGACCTATGAGGCATTGAAGGGGGGCTAGAGTTTTCCTTCCAAACGTGCCCCTGACTGTCTCTCTAAGATCAGTTCTCAGAGGTCCAGAATGGTTTTTAAGGCTTTCCTTGCAGAATGCCAAAATGTCACCCCTTCTGTACCCCAATGTTTTCTATCATCCTCTATAACATGAGGGATTATCTTATTCTAAGTGTCCACTCCGTGATCAGAAGTCACATAAAATGATGCTGACATTTGTGTCACCAAAGCTTTGCTCTCTAGAAGCTGCTGCCAGTACTTTTATAGAAGAGGTGGAGGGTACACATAATGTGTGCATACTGGAGGGAGGGGTCTTAGAAGAGGCACCAAGGGCTGAGGCTGGCTGTCCCTGGAGGTTGGCTTTATGACAGTTGATGTTAGACCATCTTCCTCATGCCTTCATATTTACGACCAAGTTTGCTCTTTCCCAAAAATAAACTGTCAAAAATCCAAAGTGACAGCAGCAAAAATGAAAACAAATCTCAGGCTGGTAAGATTTTGCTACAATAGAAGTTGTGAGCATACAGCCTCATTTTCTTTGAGAAAAGAAACACAGAAGTCAGATGTGGGTAGGGGTACAGCTTGCTCTTCTGGGACACCCTCCCTGAGTGCTCCTGTGTTCTTGGGTGGTTGTCTGCCTGTGGCAGGCGCACTTGAAAGGGAGCACTCCCATTCTGGGAGCTATGTTGAGAAACCCATCATCCTAGAAGTCTCTGGGTTAAATTGAGATCTCAGTATATCTGTACTGCATGTGACCTTCTTGCCTAAAATGCAAAGTATTTGTTTGCCCCTCAAATTTTTATTTTGAAAAATTTCAAACTTACAGAAATGGTAAGGTGAACCCCCCAAAACTGTTTGTTTTAGATTGACCAATGATTAACATTTTGCCACATTTTCATCCCCCTCCCTCTTGCTGTTTCATGTTTATGTTTGTATATAGTTTTTTTTTTTTTTGAGCCAGGTGAAAGTCGGTTGCAGACATCTTGATGCTACCTCCCTAAATACATCAGTAAAAACTTCTTAATAACTCCTGTGTAACCAGTCTTTATCACACCCAAGACTTTTAATACTGCTGGAACACTAATATACAGTCCAAGTTCAACTTTTTCCAGTTGTCCCATTAATGCCTTTTATTACTTTGTTGAATCTGGGATTTAATCAAGTTTGACACATCATACTTAGTTATCACATCTTGTTACTCCCCTTTTTCGTAGGATGGTACCCCCTGCCCTGGTTTTGTCTGTCTTGATATTGACATTGTGGAGAAAACCAGCCCTAGTTATCTCAGAAAGCCCTTTATTCTGAATAGTCTGATTGTTTTCTTATTAGATTTGTGGTTTCTTCTTCTTTTTTTAATAAACACATATATAGGTGATATGTCCTCATTCCCATATTGCAGCAAGAGGCTCCTAATGCCAGTGAGTCCATTGTTGGTGATGTTGAGATATTCTAAAACTACAATGTCATCATTCTTACAAATCCTCTTGTCTTAGGTAGACACAGGCAATATGAAGCATTAAGCAGGGAGTAACCTTTGAGGATATTTTCTTTCTCCTTTCCTCTTCTTGGCATTCAGAGCTGGTAGTCAAAGATTCTACCATTTTCTATGTTGTTTTGTTCTGCTTCTCTGTATTCTGGATGGAGAGCACTCTGCCGTATGCCAAGTGCAGAGGACTGCTAACAAGAAAGCAGCAGCCCCCCTGGGTACAGCTTTGGAGTTACAGTAGAATCCAAAGTGTTAGATCCCTTGTATGTAATGTCTTGCCTCTTGGCAGAAAGTCTGCTTTGATGCTAAAATAATTTACAACTCTTTCTTCCTTTTAGTTTTTTGGTGCTGAGGATTGAACCCAGGGCCTTGTACCTGCCAAGCACATGCTATACCACCAAACTCCACCTGCTGCTGCATTTCTTCCACTTTAAGTTGCTTTTGTCAGGCATGATGCATGCCCAGTCAGAACAGAGGGGTGGGTGGCATGGATTGGCCCTTGGCAGGCAGCGAGGGGGGTGTGAATAGTCTGTCCCGGTGCCACCCACATTGCCGCAGGCCTGCAGCCACTTCTGTTTCTTAGCCTGGCTCAAACTCACTGTAGCTAATATGTCTTACTTCACTGGATGCTTTCTACCTCCGAGAACTTAATTGAAAGTTTTCTGCCTTTTAGAAGGTGTGATATGTCATTTGATATGTCTTAAATTTGATGACACTTGATTAATGAGTAGGCCAGAAAAACTTGATACTTTAAAAAGTTGGCTTATAAAAAGCCTTTTATTTCTTTCATGCTTTCAGCTCATCCAATGTATAAGGAGCTTCTACTCCAGGCCAAGCCTTGTGAGTCTGTGGGAACACAGTATTTAATGAATGGAGTCGTTGCTCCCCAGAGCTGGATTGGTAGGGTCTATGTGTTGGTTAGTAGGTGATTACAGAGAATGTGATGCCCTGATCAGATGCCTCCTTGGGAATGGGATTCCAGGGCAAAGCTTAAAAAAGACCTGTAGAAAAAGGAGAACAAGGGGCTTTCAAGCTGGGCAAATACATAACCAGTAACTGAAGCAAATACCAAGTCCCAGAAGTATGTACTGTTTGAATCTGACATCACATGTTGGAGCAGATTTCATCGGGTGAAGACTGGGCTACTCAATCAGGGAAACTGGAGGAAGTTTTTGACATATAATCCATTTAGCTGGACTTTATGTGGGTTAGGATTTTTCCAGAGGGTTAAAAGCAATAGGAGCAATTTTTAATACCTGATTCAAAATGAACCAATTCTGGCATAGTTTATGGTATCAACTTGGGGCATAGGCGTAGTTGGTCCTGAGAGAAAGAAGAAAGCCAGCCTTGCCCACTAGGATGTGTTTAACTGGGCAAGAATACTATTAAGTTTCCTTAGTTTTTGTAGCTAAGAATGTTCTCTTACCTCCTTTCCTGATTTCCAAAGCACAAGGTCTTCCCTCAAACAACAGTATAAAACCCCAAGACCCAATCAGGCGCAGTGGCACATGCCTGTAATCCAGGAGGCTGAGGTAAGAGGATCATAAGTTCAAAGCCAGCCCCAGCAACAGCAAGGCACTAAAAACTCAGTGAGACCCTTTCTATAAATAAAATACAAAAAAGGGCTGTGGATGTGGCTCAGTGGGTGAGTGTCCCTGGTAACAAAACAAAAACAAAACCCCTCAAGACCCTACATTCTCATTAGGAAAATATAACCTGAGCTGTGTGTTCTCTAGCTGTCATCAGAAGTCTAACTGGGAAGGGTTACATTTAGAAAAGATAGTAAAATGCTGTGGGAGTTGCTACAGATTTCAGCAGGGCTGGACAGCAGCTAGCGAGGCGTGAAGTGAGCTGGAGCACCCTGGACATGCTGAGTCCAGAGGGGTCAGCTCTGCTGCTCGGCAGATTGTTGTGGTGTAGAAGGGCCCAACGCTACCAGACCTTCGAATTTCACAAGAATAGCCATTCATCCTAATGACTTTTAAATGGTAACAATTCATCAAAACTTGCATTTAAAATTAGGGCCATTCCATGGAACCACCATTTGACCCAGCTATCCCACTCATCGGTCTATACCCAAAGGACTTAAAAACAGCATACTAGGGCTGGGATTGTGGCTCAGTGGTAGAGTGCTTGCCTAGCATACGTGATGCACTGGGCGCAATCCTTAGTACCACATAAATAAATAAATACATACATACATACATACATATATTGTGTCCATCTACAACTAAAAGAAAATTAAAGAAAACAAACAAACATACTACAGTGTTGCAGCCACTTCAGTGTTTATAGCATTGAAGTGGAATATCTAAACTGTGGAATCAACCTAGATGCCCCTCAGTAGATGAATGGATAAAGAAACTGTGGTATATAGACACAATGGAATATTGCTCAGCATTAAAAGATAATAAAATTATGGCATTTGCAGGTAAATGGATGGAGTCTGCAAATATCATGCTAAATGAAGTAAGCCAGTCCCAAAAAACCAAAGGCTGAATGTTCTCTCTCATAAGTGGATGCTGATCCATATTGGGGGGCAGGGCATGGGGAGAATGGAAGAACTTTGGGCAAAGGGGAGGGAAGGAAGGGAAGGGGCATGGGGGCAGGAACGATGGTGGAATGAGATGGACATCATAACCCTAGGTACATGTATGACTGCACATACAGTGTGACTCTAATGATGTACAATCAGAAAAATGAAAGTTGTGCTCCATTTGTATACAATGAATTGAAATGTATTCTGCTGTCATGTACAACTAATTAGAACAAATGAAAAATAATAAAAGACTTGGAATCAGAAAAAAAAAATAGTCATCCCAGACACCCAACTCTGCCAGACGTGCAGACATTTTCTGGCTGCCAGTGGCTAGTTTGCATCCTCTGGTCAAAGGAGAGATTCATTCTACATACTTCTCTGTATCTTGTCTCATCAGACAGCAGAGTAGACACCTGGAAAGCCATATGCCTAGATGATGTGAGCTTAGCCCTTCCCTGAATTCTGTTGACATTGTGCTTTATGGTTTATGCATGTGAAACTGGCTGAGGTGACTGACAGTCACGTCACTTCATGACACATATGAAGTCCCATATTCCTAAATTCTTTCAGCATCAATTGCCAGGAAAACATTGTATCTCCTGTGAAATGGAAATGCTTTCTCCTTTCTGACAAGAGATAATTCATTTTTGCTCTGGCTGCCAGGAAGCTCACAGCCAAATGGAAGAGTTGGCCTCAGCAAGTTGTGTTAGTCTCCATTTGCTTCCACAGCCATTCCCTAGTCCCAGGTGCTGTGCCCCCGCCCCCACCTTTTGTGGTTATTTGTGAAAAGTCCCCTCAGATTCTTCTTTGGAAAGAGGCATGAAATAAATTAAGTCTGTTAAAGGAAAGTGCAGCTGAACAGAGGGTCTCTTCTCTCCTGTGGACAGAGAACAGAGGCATCCCCTTTCATGTGTTGAGCACAGCCTGGGGAGGAAGTCACTGGAGCTCCTGACAGGGAGGCTAGGGCTTTAAAGAGTCAGCGACTCGCTGGGATTGTAGCTCAGCGGTAGAGCGCTTGCCTTGCATGCGTGAGGCCCTGGGTTCGATCCTCAGCACCACATACAAACCAATAAAATAAAGACATTGAAAAAAAAAAGTCATTCTTTAAAAAAAAAAAAAGTATAACAGATACTGAAAAAAAAAAAAAAAAGAGTCAGCGACTCCCACCAGTTCTTGAGGTTCCTGCGTCTCTACTCTTGTATTTCTCCTGCTCTCCCATTCTCCACACACATTCTTGAAGCTATAGTTTCCATTTCATGTATACCTGTTTGCTTTTTTCTACTCTCTGAAATAGATTTATTATTTTATTTTTATAGCAGTTTTATATATATATGTATATATATGGCTATATATACATTGTGTGTGTGTATAAATATAAAATTAAAAATTTACCATGTTAAACTGCACGTGTTACTGGGGATTGAACCCAGGGTCATTTTACCACTAAACTATATCCCCAGTCCTTTTTATGTTTTATTTTATTTATTGTTTTGTGGTACTGGGGATTGAACCCAGGATGGTTTAATTGAGCTACATCCCTAGTTCTTTGTATTTTTTAAAAAAATTTTTAAAATTCTTGATGGACCTTTGTTTATTCATTTATTTATATGTGGTGCTGAGGATCAAACCCAGTGCCTCACACATGCGAGGCAAGTGCTCTACCACTATGCCACAATCCCAGCCCTGTATTTTATTTTCTCATACAGGATCTTACTAAGTTGCCCAGGCTGGTCTCAAACCTGTGATCCTCCTGCTTCAGTCTCCCGAGTCACTGCGATTATAGGCATGCACCTTGGTGCCTACCTTATATTAACCATTTTTAAATGAATGGTTTGGTGATATTAAGTGCATTTATATAGTTCTCCATTTCCAGAACTTTTTCATGTTCCCCAACATAACCTGTACCTAGCATGTACCTGTTACACAATAACTCCTGGTTCACCCCCCAACTTCCATACATCCATTCCACTGGCTCTTTCTATGCAGTTGCCTATTCTAGCAGTTATGTCCCAAAAGTAGAATTATACAGTATTTGCCCTTTTGAGTCTTATTTCACTTAGCATACTATTTCCAAGATCCATCCATGTTGTAGCATGTAACAGAATTTCATTCTTTTTTAAAGGTGATTCATATTCTATGTATGTGTGTATCACATTTAGTTTATTCATTTGTCAATGGACACTTGTTTCCACCTTTTGGCTAATGTGACTAGTGTTGTTGTGAACACTGGTGTACAATCATCTATTGGAATCCCTGTTTTCCATTCTTTTGGGTGTGAGCCTAGGAGTAAAATTGCTAAATCATATGGCTATGCTATACTCAACTTGGTTTTTTTTTGCATGGCTGTTGATCGAACCCAGGGCCTCATGATTGGGAGGCACATGGATGACCACTGTCTTCCACAACTGCAACATTTTACATTCCCACCAGCAATGCAGAAAGGTTGGTTTTTCCACATTGCCACCAATACTTAAGTCCTTCTTTGATGATGCCCATGAAGAAAACAGGACAGCAGGATAGGGACTGGGCAGAGGGAGATGGAAGCCATGATCTAGATAGGGAGGGGCTTGGTGAGGAGGTGACATTTGAACTTAGAGCTGTGTGATAATTTGTGTGGAAATTAGTCTAGACAGAGGAAACAACAAAGGAAAAGGAACCCTTGGGACAGACCAGAATTTGGCATGTTCCAGGGACAAAGAGAAGGCCAGGAGTATGAATAGAACATACAGAGGAGACAGATGGATCTCACCTTGACTCTACCGTAGAAATATCTGAAGAACTTAAAAAAAAAAATTCCAGTGTCCAAGCCCCACCAGCAGAGGTTGTGATTTAATTGGTCTGTGGTGGGGCCTGCACATTGGCATTTTATAAAAGCTTCCTAGGGAATTCCACAGTGCAGCTTGGGTTGACAACGTGTCTTGATCATGCATAGTGTTACAGACTCTGGTAAGGAACTTGGACTTGAGCTGAATGACAGTGTGGAGCCCTTGGACAATTTGGACTAGGAAATTAGCATAATCTGATTTATGTCTTTAAGAGGCTCACTTTGGCTACAGTGTGGGCAGTGGAGATAGGGGTTACTACAGTGGCCCACTTGAGAAATAATGGTGATTTCAGGGTGGTTTCAGCGGAGATGGTTAGAGGAGATCAGTATTTGGGTTGGAGGCTGTCATCAAAAAATGGATTGGATGTAGAATGTGAGGCAAAAACACCTCACGGTTGCCTCAGAATTGACCCAAATAACCGGGTGGATGGTGCTGCCATTCACAAAGATGGGAGAGGTCAGGAAGGAACAAGTTTCAGAAGCTGGCATGCCTTGTTTGGAATGAAAACCTCAACCCAGCTGTCTGTCTAGAGTTAACTTATATCCAAATGAGGTTGGCTAAAATATCTTGAGAAATCCTTTTCCTTTAGTGCTAAGAGTTTTCTTGAAGTCTTCCAAAGGTAAGCACCAAAAGCAGGTGGCCACTTTCATGCATGGGACCTGGAATGAGCAGGGAAACTGAAGATATTGAGCTTTTTTCATGTGTGTATCAGGCTGGATATAGGAGAAGGATACACTTGGAGAGATTGCATGCAGTCAACAACTGTCTTGCTATAATAATTGAGTGTTATTGTCATTTGTAGAGTCAAAAATAACAGGTTAATAAATTTATATTTGACTTTAAGGGGATTTTCTCCCCAACAAAGTTATTTTCCAAGATATATCTAGCTCATGTTACAAATTTTCCTTCCCTCACCAGGCCCTGGATGTCTGGCCATTAAAAGTAATTGATATTGTTAAATCAAGATTGAATTATAAGAAAATGGGTGTGGTGGTGCACATCTGTAATCCCAGCTACTTGGTAGACTGAGGCAGGAGAATTGGAAATTTGAGGCCAACCTGGACAATTTAGCAAATACTTATCTTAAAATAAAAATGCTAGGGATGCAACTCAGTGGTAAAGTGCCCCTGTACCACAAAATCTCCAGGGTCACCAAAACAAAAAATTAAATTATTAGAACTAATTCCAAACTCCAGACTGTAGACCCCAGAAATGATATATTCATATTTTCCTAATTATGCTGAGGGAGCCCAGGTGCAGTGAGAACATGAAATTTTGTAAGAAGTTTATTATTTTCCTTTTCCTTTTGAAAGTAAATGGATTAAATTGCATAGATGGAGCATACAGATTGCTGTATAGAGTGGAGGAGCTCAGACTATAAGTTCATTGAAAGCAAGAACTCTCTTACTTTTTTTTTTTTTAGTATTGGAAATTAAACCCATGTATATTTTATCACTGAGCTACATTCCTAGTCCTTTTTACTTTTTTTATTTTGAGACAGGGTCTCACTAAGTTGCTGAGAGTCTTGTTAAGTTGCCCACCCTAGCCTCCAACTTGCTATACCCCTGCCTCAGACTCCCAAGTCACTTGGATTACAGGTGCATGCCACCACACCTGGCTCAGTATCTGTTTTTCCCAAACGCCTAGGTTGTTGCTCATTGAGGCTTTTAATTGTTTAATAAATTGTTTGTCGCTGAAACTCTGGAGTCAGTGCTGGTCTGAATGGCTGAACAGGAAGGTTGACCAGAAGGCTTCTAAAATGCCTACAACCCTTTTGGGGGGCCCTTCTTTATTCTTGGTAAAGAAACTTTAGATGTGGCTGCCTTCGAGTGAAAGGCAGGAGAATTCAGAGTGGTGTAGGTGTTTAGAAAATGAGTAGGATCTGAGACTCCTTTCTAAACAGCTTTAAGTTGGCTACAAGCCTCAGGCAGCCCCTGAGAGCAGGCTGGTCATGTTGAGCTTTGAAATGCTGAGCTTCACTACTGTCCCTCTTCACCTGAATGAGGCCCTTGTGGTGGGTAGAATGGAGAGCATGTGTTGCCAGTCTGCCTGTTTAATACCACGGTGTGTCCTCATTCACCCACAGATAACTGCAGTGACCTGAACTCAGAACTGCAGAGGGTGCTAACGGGGCTGGAGAGCGTCGTCTGCGGCAGGAAGAAGAGCAGCTGCAGCCTCTCCGTGGCCGAGGTGGACAGGCACATTGAGCAGCTCACCACTGCCAGCGAGCACTGCGACCTGGCTATTAAGGTAGGCCTCCCTCAACCCTCTGCCGGGCCACCAGGTAGAAGCAGGGGCCCTGTAAGTTTTTGCTTGGCTGAATGACTTTGGAAAAAGCTATTATATTAACAGTCAAGATCCTTGGCTTTTCTAAAAGGGGTGATTTGCTTGGAAACAATTAGATTACTAGCACCGAGCCATGTAACATTTTAGCATGGTTCATGGTAGAGCACTCGTTAAGTGTAGCATGGAAGCTTTATTGGAGAGTTAAGACCTCGAGAACGTGATTTCATGAGTTAACAATCCGTGTTGCTGACGACGGGGAAGGTTCAGCACCTGACTGAGTCATCCCATCCCAATCACAATGCAGCTGCGTCTCGGCCACACCTCTGACATGTTTTCATCTTCCTGCTAAAGAAGGAGCAGGTGAGGGGAATCTGCTACATTTGCACAGACTCATTCTGAACAATGGGAAAGGCAAGTCCTGCTGATCCTGAGGCTCAGATATCTTTATATGACTTCACCATAGCTTAGCAACAAAGGCCTAGCAATTCAGACTTAAGATCTTATGCAAAAGGACAATCTAGGCCCAAGTTTCAATCAACAGGAACCCTGGATTTTTCCAAGGTGTTTTCTCAAGGTACAGCATGGTGTCTGTTTATAACACAGCTGGCTTTCTATCTCTTTCATCTCAGTTGGAAATATATAGGTGATGTGGGGTTGGGGATAAGGAGAAGCCATCACTGGTGTTTCTTGCTCTGGAGTCTCCCAGGCCCCACATTAGATTGCCATGTTGACTTGGGTGCTAGCCTCAGCCTCCACATTGAGAGGAAAAGAGGAGGCCAGGGACTTCTACCAACCAGGAAGGGACACAGCAGGGCTTGGAGCAGAACCAACTAGGATAAGATTCTTGGATTTGAAAAGAGAAACAAGCAGAACAAAGTGGCAGCAAGATTTGGGTACCTGTGTTCCTCAGGGAACCTATGTGAGCACATGAGACTGGCATATCCTAGGGGTTTTAGTATTTGAAATCTGTATCTCATCACATCTCTTCTCTTTCTGTCTTTTATACCTACCCAGTAATTCTCCCTTCTTTTTAGAAATCAGCTGGCCTCTGCTTCCTTTCACAAAGGACAATACATGTGAATGAATAGTTTCTGAGAGCAAGCAGAACAAGTTTTTTTTTCCTTTTCTAATTTTATGTATCTTTCTTCTCCACTAATACTGTTGTAAATGAAATTTTAATAACCCTTTAAATACTATATTCTTTCTTTCTTTTTTTTTTTTTAGTTCTTAGCTATCTTGTTAATTAAATCCCTGCTGTCTGAGAAACCTCCACAATGAGCTTCCTCTTTTCTGTGTCACTGAGGTTTATTTTTGACTTTCACATCTTGGGACTGAACCTCATTTGCACCATCTGAATTCTGATGTGACAAAGTGGGAAGAGTTGATGTGATCTGTTTTATTGCTGAGCTGGCACACAGGAAGCCTGTAATAGGAAACTTCCAATTAGATGTTGCATGCAGTTTGCAACCTCCTGTTCGTCACTGCATCACCAGGATCAGTAATTGTCCTGCTGCCTGGCCATGCATTTGCCAACTCTGGAACTCAAGGGAAGGAGATAAACACTTGCATGGACGTGGCAGTTAGCACCACACTGACTTAAACACCAGGAAGGGACAGTGTTTTCCTAACTCTGGGGACTGCTAGGTAATACAGACCATGACCCAGGCAAGTGAGACAGCCTCATCTGAAACTGGGGAGAGGACAGTTGTGGAAGGGTCTCTGGCCACCATCCTTGAGTGCAGTGAAGTGGCTCTGAGCCTGCGCCTTTGGGTTCAGTGGCTCCTGTGCAGTCTGTGTTCTTCCCATCTCCTTTCTCCAAGGTAGCAAACATGACTTTTATTTGTGGCCGTGTTTTGCAGACAGTTGAAGAGATCGAGGGGGTGCTCGGCCGGGACCTGTATCCCAACCTTGCTGAAGAGCGGTCCCGGTGGGAGAAGGAGCTGGCAGGGCTGAGGGAAGAGAATGAGAGCCTGACTGCCATGCTGTGCAGCAAAGAGGAGGAGCTGAACCGGACCAAGGCCACCATGAACGCCATCCGGGAGGAGCGCGACCGACTCCGGAGGAGGGTGAGCGCCACAGCCAGCACAGTTTGGCAGGTCCCAGCCATGGGGCAGAGAGAGTGGGCATGTAGAGCCAAGGGCAGCCCCAGAATTTCACGGAATCTCAGTCTTGGGAATGATGAGCCCTTCCTAGTTATGAAGTCATTCCAGAAGTAGTTTTAAAATGCTAAGATGTAGAGATAAGATTTAAAAAACACCTTTTTCTAGAATCCCAAATCTAAGTAGATGATAAAATTAGAGCAGTTTTTCTCAAACTACTCTTCTGGGTATGCACAACTTCTCCAAGCTCCATTAAAATGAGCTTCTTTTGGGGCTGGGATTGTGGCTCAGTGGTAAAGCGCTTGCCTTGCATGCATGAGGCACTGGGTTCGATCCTCAGCACCACATAAAAATAAATAAATAAAGATATTGTGTCCATCTACAACTAAAAAAATAAAATAAAATAAAATAAAATAAAATGAGCTTCTTTTAAGATAGTCTAGGAGTTGGGGCTGGGGCTCGGTGGTAGAGCACTTGCCTGGCACATATGAGACACTGGGTTTGATTCTCAGCACCACGTAAAAATAAATAAAGGTATTGTGTCTATCTACAACTAAAAAAATTTTTTTAAAGATAGTCTAATAATATTTTTATCATTTGAAAAACTAGTTTTTCCATTTCAATGTTTTCTACAAAATTTTCTTTAACTTTGTAGCATCTGCTGTCAATTTATTTATACTAAATTTAATATAAAATGTCCTGTCTTCTAGCATTGACTTTTTAAAGTTAAAATAACCATATAGGTATGTGTATGTATGTATCTGTACATGTATATATGTATGTGTATTTATGTATGTATATCTGTGGATGTGTGTGCACACAAGAGAGAAAGAGAATGGTGATTGATTTCTGTTATTCACCTAAGGGCCTGCCTGCTCCAGTTTAAGAACTACTTTGCTGAAGACTTATATCCCTTACTGAAGGTGCTGATGTTTCAGCATAGAAATGTTTTAGCATAGAATTGTTAAAGCACTCAGTTTTCTAAATATGCAGTTTTTACCCCCTCCAGGGACCCACAAGTACTTCTTTGCTTGGCTGTGAATTTTATCCATGATTGGACGGGGTGTGTGTGTGTGTGTGTGTGTGTGTGTGTGAAGCAATGAATTCTTCAATCAGAAACAATTCCCTCCGAACTTCACTTTGAATTACTAGACCTACTTTACTCTCTTTCTCAATCTAGGCAATAATAGGAGGTTACTTTCGAGTCATGCTCTGAATGGTAATTTTGCACATGAAGTGGGATGGGGGGAGATAAATCTAGTTGATCTCGTCAAACTTTACCATTGCTGTTTCTCCCTAACCTTTGAACACCTTGCAAGTAACTTGTTCTTCAATAAGGTCAGGTGTGTAAATGGTTCTGTTCTTAATCCACATGCAGACATTCTTAGTTGTTTGAATATGGAAGAGATTACTATTGTTGATAATCAACGCCATTCCTCATTTGTGCCTAATGTCATAATTAAAGGGCCAGCACTCCTACCTCTTACATCTGAACATCATTTTTCTTAACTCTTGTACATTAAGCATATTTTCAGTACCTAGCTTTATCAAATGCCATTCTCTAAACTTGCATCAGCGGGTGTAAATCATCCTAGTCAGCAAAGGCTTTATCTGGGGAACTCAATGAAATTTACTTAGCACTAAGTCCTACACCACCTGTAATTTCCTGGGTTACCCTCTCTGATCTTTATGACTAATACTATAATTAGGTATGTGCTTGCTTTTAGTGTGTGTATTCTGTTGGTGCATGTTTTGTGAAGGAAATGTTGATCTTAGGTGTAATTACATATTGTGGTTTACAATAAATTTCCTTCTCTAACTTGGGTTACTAAGATGCAGAATAGCTTTTGATTGTAGTAAAAAAACAAAACAAAACAAAAACCCAAAAGCTAATCCTCATCCCTCCAGTGTTTTCTTCAACTCTGGAGGTCAGCATTAAGAACAGAACAGTGTGGAGAAATTTACATCGTGAACCAGAGCGCTGGAGCTACACTGTATGGGGTTATAGCCTGACTTACAAAGTCCTCATGAGTCTTTAGCAAGTTATCTAACTTCTCTGGGCCTCAGTTCGCCTTGCTATGAAGTGGGATAGTAGTAGTACCCAATGCAAGAAAATTGTCTAACACTAATAAAGTAGTAATACAGTGCCTGACATAAAGTATATGCTCAAAAAATTAGTAGTAGTTGTTTGGGCTAGAATCCACATTTATATGTTGAATGGTGTGAAAAGTTTAGCTCCACACCATCTTTTTATTTGTTTTTTTAATAAGAATCCTATGTTTGAAATATTCTAACATGAACATTGAATAGTAAGTATACACATGCGTACACATTTAGTCAAAATAGTCTTCCTGATCATATTTACTAAAGTTCGTGTGATTAATAAGGTTTTATATAAATTTATATAACCTATATAAATTTATAATTTTATATAAATTTATATAATTTGTAGTATCTTCAACTAGAAATGTCCTGTGGGATATGTATATTTACCCATGAATTGGATTTACTTCTTTTTATTTCTAGGCAACTGAGGTTCTCAAAAGAATTTTCTAGATATCTCTCAATGCTGGTTTACTAGACTTTAAATCCTGAAAGGCTTCACCCACCCAGTATATTTCATTTCCTTGAAGGATCTGCCTTTTGTGATTAGCATCACTTTTTGTTTGTTGCGATGTGTACCTTTGCAGAGTGACTAAGCTACAATTCCATTTTCATCCCTGTGATTCTACATAGTACATGGCTAATTTGCCTTTGCTCTTTGTAGCAGCTCTGATTCCATAGTTCATCAAAGTGGCCTGAAAATAATTGGGGCTACAGCTTCTTTTTTCTTTGCCCACATTCATTGCATAGAATTTTTTTTAATATTTATTTTTTAGTTGTAGGTGGACAGAATATTATATTTTTATGTGGTGCTGAGGATCGAACCCAGTGCCTCCCGTGTGCTAGGCCAGCACTCTACCACTGTGCCATAACCCCAGCCCCATCATTGCATAGAATTTTAACTGACCAGATCAATGGGATTGGTGCTCTCTACCCCACTACCTGTAATTAAACAAAGTGCTCTCTGTAGGTCTTCTGAGCCTTGTTCAAGATTTAATTAAATTAGATCTTCAATGTAGTCAGTTAACAAATTGGACTGCTTGGCAGAGCAATAACTAAGAAACAACAGGCAAATTTTATTATTGGTCCCAGTTCATTATTAAATGAAATAATCATTTATTTCTGAGGGCTCTGTAATATAACCACTTATTTCCTCACACTTGAGGAAACAGGCTTACTCCAGACAAGGTGGAGTTAATGACTCTAGAAAGAAAGCACTTTGTTCTTTCATTCATTTGTGTACTTCATAAACATGGTTGGTCATTTCTGTGCCAGGCAGAGGTCTTAGAGTGATGGACAGAGCACCATGACTGGTTTCAAGGATGCTGGGGAGACAGCCAAGTCAATAGTTCATAATGGTATATGCCAAGTGGTGGGGACAGTGTACACAGAGAGTGCCCTGGGAACTCATAGGAGGAACAAGCAATAACAGAGCCCAGCTTCTCCCTACTGCTTCCATTTTTTACCTAAATTGTTTAGGTCAACTGCTGTATAGCAAAAATGATCCAACACTTTCCCCCATCTGTTTGGCAAAGCAAACTTGGTGTGACCATAGACATGTGAATCCATCTCCTATGGAATTATAGACTTGGACATAATTAGGCCACACAAGTTCCTTCTGAGACTTTGCTGATATTCTTCAGGAAGTTCTTCATGTTCATAGTATAAGGTGGTATAACAATTCCTCCCTTGTTCCCTGTCTCTTCCTGGGACTTCTCAGCATGTCTGAGAATGAGTTCCATTTGTCTCTCCATGGGGTCTGGCTCCTGCTCTGACTCTGGCCAACATCACAGTGAATTCAAGAGACTAGATACACACTGTTTTAAACCAAATGAAAGTTACCCTAGTCTGAAATTTCCTCCTCTTAATATCTTGTAAAAATATTTCATGTTTGTCAACCCAATAATTAAATGGGCTAAAGAGCTGAATAGAAACTTCTCAGAAGATATACAATCAATAAAAAAAATATGAAGAAATGTTCAACATCTCTAGCAATTAGAGAAATGCAAATCAAAACTAAGATTTTATCTCACCCCGGTCAGAATGGCAGCTATCCAGAATACAAGCAACAATAAGTGCTGGCGAGGATGTGATGAAAAAAGCACAAACATTGCTGGTGGGACTGCAAACTGGTGCAACCTATCTGGGAAGCAGTATGGAGATATCTTTAAAAACTTGGAATGGAACCACCATTTAACCCAGCTATCCCACTTCCCGGCCTACACCCTAAAGACTTAAAAACAGCATACTACAGTAATGCAGCCACTTCAAAGTTTATAGCAGCACAATTCACAATTGCTAAACTGTGGAAGCAACCTAGATGCCCTTCAATAGACAAATGGATAAAGAAACTGTGGTATATATACACAATGGAGTATTACTCAGCAATAAAAGAGAATAAAATTATGGCATTTGCAGGTAAATGGGTGGAATTGGAGAACATCACACTAAATGAAATAAGCCAATCCCAAAAAACCAAAGGCCAAATGTTCTCTCTGATTAGTGGATGCTGATACATAAGGTGGGTGGGAATGGGGAACATAGGAGAAATGGAGGAACTTTGGATGGGATGGGGGGAGGGGGGAAGGGGTAATGGGAGTAGCAAAAGTGGTGGAATGAGATGGACATCACTACCCTGGGTATATGTATGAAGACACAAATGGTGTGACTCTATCTTGTTTGCAACTAGAGAGATAGAAAATTGAGCTCTTTATATATACTATGAGTTGAAATGCATTTAAAAAAATAAATTTAAAAAATTGATGATAAAAAAATAAGTCATGTTTGTTATATTAACTTGGCTCCCTAAAGATTTTAGTTAGGAACGGAAGGCCACTGCTCCTGCCAGTGATAAAGGAATTGCATGTCTTTTCCAAACCAATTATTCTTGATACATAAATGCAAAATTGTATTAATGAAAGAGTTCATTGATAGGCCTACATAATAAAAATGGAACTACTTGGTTCAGCTAGTTTCTTATATTATAAACAAGGACTCCAAACTGCATTTTTAAATATTTGCCATTTGGCTTCACAGCCAGAAAAGGGGCAAGCAAAATTCCAGAGAGCTTCAGAGCCCCTTTCCTTCCCTGTCGCCTACCTCATCTCCTTTAATAGAAAGTAGTATCAAATTCCTGGTAATGGGGCCTCTTTGGGGAACATGAAGCTGGGAAGGGAAGTGACAGGAAAGGTGTAAGTATGAAGGGAGAAATTTCCTTCCCACCTTGTCACTCTCTGCAAAGGCCCCCTTTTTTCCCCATAAGCTTTTCAATCTGGTCATATCCTCCTGTGAGTCACTTTGACGTCTCTGATTCTGTCGGGAGAGACGGTGGACTGCACTGCCTTGGAGCAGAGGTCCTGGTGCTGAGGGCACTCAGCACTGCTGTGCTCAACCAGGTGTGCAGCACATGCTCAAGCACTTGTCCCAGGCACTTGCCAGCTGAGGCTGTTTACAGGGTATCCTCTGTGTGAGGCTAGGGCTCCTCCAGAGATCTCAATCACTGGAGCCAATTGCTGAAACTTAACTAGATCTAAACACCAACTCTAATCTACCGTTAGTATCTCCAAGGACACATGTTGATTAGAGGCCATATCAGAGGAGGTGAAAAAGAGAATCTAAACTAAAACAAGGGGATTACTCAGCGTGATTATCTAGGACTCTACTATGTGCTTCTTCCATGACATCTATGGTCCACCCTCACTAGGAGTGTTACAGTGCCAAATTGATGTGCCCAGAGTGGAATCTGTCTATACCAGAAGCAGCCATTTGCTCTGTCCACATTGTCCCCTGTTATACGCTAAGTCAGTATGTCTGTGATATTTTTAACTAAAAATCAGTCATAGTAGAGAGATTTCCAGCAGTGAGACTGTTGTGACCTTAGGTAGGTTAAATACAGACTCATCTGTTTTACCTTTGAAACTCTTCCAGCCCCTGCAAACTCTTCCCACTCTGTTTCCTTCCCTCATACTCTTCCCACCACAGTTGTGTGTGAAGAAAGACAGAAACTTACAGTTTCTATGTGTTTACATGTACATGTGTATTTACTATGTATTTATATGTGTATATGTGCAAATATTTAAACTAGACCAGAACAACATAAAACAATGTCATAATAATAGTTATGCAAGGGACAGGTACCTAGGTATGTAGGTCAAAGGAGATTTGAACTTTCCTATAATGTTTGTTTTTTTATATATATATTTTTTTAGTTGTAGATGGACACAATATTTTTATGTGGTGCTGAGGATCGAACCCAGTGCCTCATGCATGCAAGGCAAGCGCTCTACCACTGAGCCACAACCCCAGCCCCTCCTATAATGTTTTAATTAATTTTAAATGTTAAGTGAGTATGTTCGTGTAGTTGCGTGACTTTTAATGATAGTGAGGACACTAACATGTGAGTATTAACAGAGGCTATATCTAGGCAGTGAAAGAATGTGATTGCTTTTTCTCCCTCTCTCTCTCTCTCTCTCTCTTTTTTTTTACTGGTACTAGGAATCAAACCCAAGGCTTCATGAAGGCAAGGCAAGCACTCTACCACTGAGCCACATCCCCAATCCTGCTATTTATCTTGTTCATACTCTTCTTTAAGTTTCAAGTTTAGCAAACAAAAATTGAAGTAGGGCCAGACACGGTGGCACATGGCTGTAATCCCAGTGACTCCAGAGGCTAAGGCAGGAGGATCACAAGTTTGAGGCCAGCGTCATCAATTTAGTGAGACTCTGTTGCAAAATAAACAATGAAAAGGGCTAGGGGTGTAGCTCTGTGGTCAATCACCCCATATAAAATCTCCAGTGGGTCAAATCTCCAGTATTAAAAAAAATGAAGTATGGATGATGGAGAATGATCTATACCTTTCAGTTTACAGTTCATATTCATGAACCAGTAAAATTTTTTTCTCTTTTGTTCATTAGGGAATATTGTTCATTTCTTATTTGTTTCATCTCTTCTTAGGAATTTTCTTTATGAGACAGAGGAGGCCGATATTAGCTAGGTTCAAATTCATGAAAGATTCCTACAAACAAACCCTGTCCAGCCCTAATCTGGCCCTGTGAGAGGAAGCCCAGAGGAAAGAATGTGGCTCCAGTGGCCACACCCAGCCTCAGTGTGGGGGCATTAGGTGGCTCTCCTATTGTATGGCTAGTAGATTAGTCAGGATAAAACCAAGTGACTCTGCAGTACTGATTGGCTTCCGAATCTCAGTTGTGTGACAAATTATTCTTTGTTTGCTCCATTGTCCAGGATGGGGCTGGGGACAAGTGCACATCTCTGCTCCATACATTCACTCAGGAGCCCACGTTTTTGGCTGCCTAGCGCCTAAGACCACACCTGAAAAATCTTACCCTAGCACCTAAACACTTCAGCTCATTGCCCATGAACCAAACCTAGGCAGATGAAGGGACTGAGACCCATAGAAGGGCATATTGTTGTTTGTTGAGCAATAAATGTTCTGACTCAGTTGAATTATTTGCTTTGATCATTATACCATAGAGGCTTGATAGAAATCAGAGACCCTGCCAGGCTCGGTGGCTCACACCTATAATCCCAGTGACTCAGGAGGATGGTGACTTAGAGGCCAGCTTGGGTAACTTAGACCATGTCTGTAAATAAAATAAAAGGGGCTGGGGATGTAGCTCAGCGATATAGCACTTGCCTAACGTATACAAGGCCTTGGGTTCAATCTATAGTTCTGTAAAGCATCAGTCAATCAAGCAATCAGAGAAAACCAGGAAAGCAGGCATTCTCGCATATCTATCTTATCCATCTTGTACTGACTTTAGATTTTGGCTTCATAGTCCTTGGTGAGCTCTTTCAGGGAATATATGCCCGGGTCCCTGTCACAAGCCACTGAATCAGTGACCAGGGTATGGGCTCCAGCATACTCCCCATTATGATCCCAGCAGCTTTCAGAGACAAGAAAGGGAAAGGTAGTGTCCTCCAGTCCCCTACTGGACATGGGCCAAGAGCCTCTCCAATTGTCCCCTCCGACTCCCTATATAGGGCAGTGAAAGAGAACCAAGGCCTTCCTGGTGCTGCCTGGCCTGCTCCTCTGGGGCCCTCAGTCTGGTATTTAGAAACCTGCACTCAAGGGGGGCCCTGCTGTGTAGAGCCTGTTCTGCCCACTTACCAGGGTCACCTGAACTACAGGAGGAAAGTGGGTCTAGCAGGGCACCAGCCTCAGGGGGCTGCAAAGGCTGGGAGGCAGAGCCTGGCACAGTGCCGAGCTCCCCACTCACCAGTGGAGAACAGGTGTTTGGGAGGCTACTTACCAACACAAGCTCAGTGGGTTTGTTTTTAATACAACATTAATAGTGTTGATAATATTAACATCCTTTGAACATTTTCAGGCTGAACAAAACCCTCTCAGGCTAAAAATAGACACTTCTAAGGGCAAAGCAGAACTCAATGCCTAAATTATAACACTAAACATTTTCAAGCACTTGCTATGGACAATGATTTATGCACATTTCCTTTAGTCTGCACCAGAGTCCTGATATGTAACCATTTTAGAGATGGAGATGCCAAGGCCCATGGAAGTTTTAACACTCTTGCCCAGGTCTATGCTAGAATTAACTCTTGGTATCAGAATTTAGATGCTGGTAACCTTATTATGGGATGCAGTTTTCACTGTTCTATTGTTTGGACTGCTTTTCTGTGTTCTCTTCTCCCTTTTCCTCATTCCATCCCTTCCTTCCATGCAAACTAGCAGTTAGGCAACCATCTGTTATAGTAACACAGCTGCCTAGTTCCATAGAGCTCTGCAGATCCCCTTTCTGGCATTCTAAGACTCTGGTAAGTGAAGGCACAATGAGCATGTTCTAGGAAGGAGCTATCTAGGGATACCTTCAATTTGATTCAAGTCCAGTGAAACATGTCCTACTTTGTAGGATGAGGAAGCACCAAGTGGGACTCAAGGCAGAGTATCCTCAGAGCTGTGGTTCTTTGACCTCCTCTTTTGGGAACTAAGAGGGTTTTACCACACCTTTGCCATGAGGTCACTATTCTAGTTGTTGGCACCAGTGTTTGCTCCTCCATCTTCGGCTTCCCCATCCTGTGAGGCTGCTTAAGGCTTGCTCTTGGCCATAAAACAGGTGGCTTGATTCTGTTTGTTGGAAACTGTTAAGAAATGAGGAAGACAGCCATGTACTGACCTTTTCCATGAAGCTGCCATCTTGATCATGGGATCCAGGTAGTGTAGTGGGCTGTAGAACAAGAGAAAGCAGGGCCCCGTCAAACCTACAGTGGGTGAAACGCAGCTGGAGGTGCTTTCCTTCTCCTGTCTTATGGTCTCTTCTGTTGCAACCCATTGAATGAAATTACCAATGCCATTAACATGCATTAACAATGCCAATTAACATTGCCATTAACAATGAAATAGCACTTTTCTGAAACACCATGCAGATTAGATTTATAAGAAAAAGTACATATTTTTGTAAATAGATTCTGATTTCTCCTTTATGTGGGGACTCCAAGAAAAGTCACATGAAATCTCCATTAGGAGGCTGGTTCTCTGCAAAATACCCACAAACCAGGAGGAGAGAACTTTCCAAGAACCGCATGGGAACAAATTGCCTTAAAGTCATTAAGTGGAGCTTTTCTGGACTAGTGATTCTCACCCTTCTATAGTATGAATCCGCTCTTCACAATCAGCTCCATTACGCATGGAAATTATGAATTACAACCTAATTGCCTGAAATTACAATTACCAGCGGAACAGACTGTCTTGGATGGGTAATAATATTGTCTCTAATCCCTCTCAGGACCCCATGCCACCTCTCATTCCTGCTTGTCACTCATCTGTGAACCACAGTCACAGATGACTTTATCAGCCTGCTCAGTCGCCTTGTCTCTGCTCCTCCAATGGTCCTGGGAGATGGAAGATGCCCACATAGCTGCCCAGTCATATATTTGCCCCAGCCTCACAGTTTGGAGCCATTTCAGTAACAATTTGTGTGCACACTGACACTGGGTGTTTGGCAGCTCTAACACCAAATCCTTAATCCCCATCACCTCACTTTATATCTGTGCCTAATCCTCAGCTCCTGACTCTCAGCTCCCAGCTCTTGTCTGACTTTCTTTTGCATGTATATTTTAATTTGGCCTTGGAACAACAGCAGAGAGATAAGTTAATTGTACCCCTCAGTTAAAGGAATACTCATTGGTCTGGCCGAAGTCCCTCTTCGAATTTATTGTTTTTATTACTCATTCTCTTTCCCCCATTTTGTGTTTGTACTTATAAGACAAATGGTGTTTTGTGTGTTGTTTATAATTTGCAGAAATGTTCCTGAGCTATAGCCTTCTCTTACTTTGTTCTCCTGGGCATGCTAATGGTTGATCTGTCTATATTGCTACATGGACATCTAGCCTGATGTGTCTAAGGGCTTCCAGTGTGACCAGCCATCACATCAACTGGTTTACAGCCAGATTGCTTCCTCCTGCTGCAACCACAGACAGCATCCTAGGGCATGGTCAATTGCATGTGCCCTCTCTGGTCCTCTGGGAAGTTCTCTGCATTCCATGTCCAAGAGTGAGCTTGCTGAATCCTAGGATGTATGTATTCTTGATTTGACCAAGTCCTGCCAGTGGCTTTCTGGAATGGCTCACCAGTCTATTTGCTCAGCAGCAGCATAAGAGAGTATCTCCTGCCCCTACATTCCTGGTGATTCTTATGCTTACCTTGGTTTCTCTCATCCTGTTGTTCTCTGGTTTAATTTCTGAGTATGTATCCTTGGGAAGTTCTTTTAGCAAAGATCTATGGGTGACAAATTCTTTTTTTCTTGGGGTGGGGGTACTGGGGATTGAACTTAGGGGCACTCAACCACTGAACCAAATTCCCAGCCCTTTTGTGTATTTTATTTAGAGACAGGGTCTTGCTGAGTTGCTTAGAGCCTTGCCAAGTTGCTGAGGCTGACTTTGAACTTATGATCCTCCTGCCTCAGCTTCCTGAGCCACTGGGATTAATAGGCATGCACCACTGCACCTGGCTGGGTGATAAATTCTTAATCTTTGACAGTCTTTAGTTTTGCCCACATTCTCCTTTTTTAACTTTTATTAAAGTTTTTAAAAACTGATATAAAAATATAAAACAACATATTTACATGCTAACATGCAATGCTTCAATACATGGGTATGTTGCATAACGTTAAGTCAGATTAAACATCTGTCTCTGTAAACATCATTTCTTCATGGTGAAAATATTTGAAATCATTTCTTCTAACTTTTTGAAATGTTCAGTACAATTTTTTTTTTTGGTACCAGGGAACTCAACCACTGAGCCACATCCTCAGCCCTATTTTGTGTTTTATGTAGAAACAGGATTCTCACTGAGTTGCTTAGCACCTTGCCCTTGCTGAGGCTGGCTTTGAACTTGCAATTCTCCTGTCTCAGCCTCCCAGAGTGCTAGGAGGATTACAGGAGTGTGCCACTCTGCTGGCTCAGTACAATCTTATCTATAGTCACCCTTCTGTGCAGTAGCACAGCAGAACTTCTCACTCCAGAGACTTAATACCCATGATCAGCCCTTCCTTATCTCTCCTTTGTTCCCTCCCTCCATTCCTCCCTTCCTCCTGTCCCTGTCTCTGATAACCACCATTTATTGCAAAGACTGTCTTTGCTCCAAAGCATGCTTTAGCACCTTTGTCAACAGTCTGTGTGGGTTTATTTATAAGCTCTCTGTTTGGTTCCATTGGTCTGTGTGTCTGTTTTTTAGGACAATACCATGCTATTTTGTCTACCACAGCTTTGAAGTGTGTTTTGAAGTCAGGTGGCTACATTCTTTTCACTCAAGGTTGCTTTCTTTGTTCAGGGGCTTTTTTGTGTGTGGTTTTTATATAAGTTTTATAATTGTTATTCTAGTCTTGTGAAGACCGGTCTCTGTAATTTGCAAAGATTGCACTGAGTATGTAGATTCCCTCTTCCCTCTCTCCCCACCTCTGGGAACCACTGTTCCACTTTGAACTTCTATGAGATCAGAGTTTTTAGGTCCACACCTGATGGTTGCCTACAATTCTTGATAGTTATGTCCTTTCCTTGCAGATGTGGTAATAAATTGTCACAAACTTAGTGGCTTATTATCTTGTGGTTCTGGAGGTCAGAAGTCCAAAATGTGTCACTTTTGCTAAAATCCAGGTGTAAGCAGGACTGCCTCCCTCTGGAGGCTTGAGGGGAAGAGCCTGCCTCCCCGCTTTCCCTGAATTCAAATAAGCCAATTCTGTGACTGCCCCTCCCTCTGTCTTCAAAGCCAGCAGCATAGCATCTGAAAACTGGATTCCAGCACTGTGTTTCCCTCCTCCAAGGCCTTCATGAGGACTGAGCCCACCTGGGATAATCCAGGACCATCTCCTCATCTCAAAGTCTGTTTGCTGTGGACGGTGATATATTTACAGGTCTCAGGGATTAGTATGAGGACTCCTTGGGGGCCATTATTCAGCCTCCCACACTAACAGTAGTCTAGCTAGGTGTCAGATTTTGTGGCGACAGTTTTTTAACAACATTGAACAGATTTTCTCAAAACTGGCCATCAGTCCCTATTGGAGGCATTGGCCAAGCAATACAGAACAGAACAGGCCTAATATTTGTGAAAATTATGCTTTTTATTTTTAAGCATCCTAAATGTATCTATTGTGATGGGATTTACAGTTTGCTGTTGTTTCTTCTGGGGTGAATTCATCTCCTGACTTAGGTGGCTGACTCTGGTTTTATCTTCCCCTCTCTGCAGTGGTCTTTTCATATCTGGAAGCTTTGTGGTCTTGGGTCCCCAGTCTTGGGAAGCAGAAGTCACCTAAGTTCCCTAATGATAACTGGGCAATTTACAAATTAGGTTTCTGAGGAAGTAGGTGGCCTAACAAAACCCAGATCAGTTTTCTGTGTAAATGTATAAGTTTGGGGTCCTGCAATGTCTATATAGTATTTATTGGGATGACACACCCAATTGTGCCACAATTCTGAGTTATTGAATTTTTTTACAATTGTCTCCTCTTCCCAGCCCCAGGGATTCCTTCTGGCTTTGCGGGAGTCTCTTTAAGTCCACTTTTCACAGACAGGACAGGGCAGGAAAGCTCCAGGCTTTACTGGGGAGGGGCACTGCCTGGCTTTCAGGAGCACCCCCTCACCCTCAGCCCCTCCTCACCAACACCTCCTCTGCCTCCGCAGCTGTTGCAGCACCCCCCGCCCCCACCTCTCTAGCTTCAGTTCTCTTGGCACCTGGAGATTTCACTGTCTTTCTTTTAACCTTGGCAATGAATTCCCCTCTCATTGTTCCTTTTTTTAAATGCAACATTTCTGTGCATTTTTAATAGGAGGAGTGACTGTTGACTTTAGCTGAGGCTGTCATTCACTGGGAATTTTCAGTTCTGTATATGGTTACAGAACCGCAACCTCTGAAAACCTGTTTTCAGCTCTGCTTCTCGGTTTTTGTCCTTCATAGCATCTGCCAAAGCGGAATCCAAACCCTGCCATCCTCCTGGGTAGATTGGCCACCTCCCTTTGTCTACATCACAGGATTTTTTCATTTTGTTTCTTTCATGGGTACTGGAGTCTTCCTTCCACTTGGTCTTTAAGAAATGTGCCCCAGTCTTGTTTCTGCTAACGCCCTAAGCACATTCTTTTCTTAGTTCTGGTATTAGTCCTTTTTAAAATTTATTCTTTACTATTATTTTAATGAGGTCTCCAGTGTTTGAAGAAGACATGCGTTTGCTCAGTCTGCCATCCGAAATGAAAGAGCCCAGTTGAGCTCTCAGTTTTGCTGTGTAAGCTTTTACTTTTTTCTGTTTTTCTTTTTGGCCCTAGGTCAGCTTCCTTCCTCATCATACCTGACATCTGCTCATTCTCTCCCTCATACTTAGCAGAGGAAAGAAAAGCCATTAGAAGGAGTGTTCCCTGTCCTCATTCTGCAGTCTGTAAGCTCACCCTCCTTATTGCCTATCCATACCCTTTTCTTCTGCTCCTGCCAGCTATGCATGGGCCCCTGCCCTACCTCACTGCCTGGGCCTTAGCCACAACCAGATTTTCTAAGTCTATATATTCAGCTCTGATCCCTTTCCTTCAGGCTTATGTATCTAATTGTCAACTGAAGGTCCTCACTCACTTCCCATAGGTTCCCTCAAATTCAACATGTCCAAAGCTGACATCTTCACTTCTCTTTGAAAAAACCATCCCCTTCTTATGTTTTACCACGTAGTGAGTAGAACCATGATGCATTCAGTCACCCAGTGGCAGTTTTGGGTGGCTGTTTTACGTCTTTGAATATTTCTATAACTGTATTGACAAAGTAACAACTAGTCATGCACAACTATTTAAATTTGAACTTAATTAAACGCAGTTTAAAATTCAGTTCCTTGGGTGCAGTAGGCATGCTACAAGAGCTTGGTGGCCTCATATGTCCAGTGGCTACAATAGTGGACAGTGCCACTGTATTTTCCTGTCTTTACAGGAAGTTCTGTCTGGAAGAGAAGAATCTCACCTTCGTACTCTACCAGGTTCCGGTGTATGGAACAGGGTAACTTGTGTGTGTCCAGCCAGGTGCTGGAGTGTGTTTGGCCATCTTTATCCCACTTCACTGTCTGTCTGAGCTCTTGCCATTTCTCACCTGAACCATTAGTAATGCTCTCCCCAACTTTCCCCCGTCACTCCAGCTTGTTCTCTTGTCATCAAGTGATTTTTATAAAATCCGTAAAGAAATAACAGGAAGAAGCAGGGTTCTGGCCTCTTTCTGTCATTTCCTTACTTGAACTCTCCAGAGTCCCCCCCCCCACCACCATCTTTTCCTTTTTACTTGCTTGTTGAAGGCTGCTCAGCCTTCAAGAGGAGATCCCACCTTTGCTGCAGGGAAGGCACACTCCTCATCTGCATGCCACCCCCTTGTTGGTAGCCTTTCCAGAGCTTCAGTGATGTTTTGCTGGATTCTGAGCCCCTGGAAGATAGGAACCTCACTGTCTTCATACTCTACCAGGGTTCCCTTGCATGGAACAGAGTAACTTCCATTCGTCTGGGTGGGCACTAGCTATGTAGTAACTTCAAGAGGAATGTGGTAACCCAGGTCAGGTCCTGTTGTTGAGGAATCCGACTGAGAAAGGCCATGAAGGGTGATGAATGGCCTTTCCATGAGTATCAGCCCCTACCTTAGGCTCGCCTTGATTTCCTAACTCCAAGACATACATTTTATAGAGAGAAATATATTTCCTTTAGTAAAAAAATCTTCAATGAAAGATGGGTATATTAATTAATTACCACAAACATGGTACCTCAAATTAACAGAAAATTCATTCTTTTATAGTTCTGAAGTCCAGAAGTTCAAAATTAAGGTGGCTGTGGCAGAGCCATGGCTTCTTCGGGTGAACCCTAAGGCTTAGGGGAGAACCCTTCCTGCCTGTCCCAGCTTCTGGTAGCTCTTGGCATTCCCTGACTGTGGCCTTTCCCAGGCTTCATCTCCACATGACCTTCTTCCCTGTGTCTCAGTCTCCCACTCCTCTTCTAAGGACACTTGTCATTAGATGGGGCCCACCAAATAAAAAATGAATTCAGCTAGAAAGCCTTAATCACTTCTCCAAAACCCTGATTGGAAATAAAGTTGCATTCACAGACACTGTGGGTTAGAATCTGGATATATCTTTTTTGGAAGACACAATCCAAACCACTCCAGTGGGTGCGAATGCAAAGCCAGTGCTCTGAGAGCTACATGCCTGCATCTCTCCCAGGCTTTGTTGAACTGATTCAGCCTTAGACTCTGTGTATTTATTCAAGTAAGTTCATTGAGATCTCCACCCCCAAATCAAGGAGAGGAGGCTATCTAACAATCCAGCAGCTGTCTTTCCAGAGAGGCTTACTAAATTCCCTCCAACTGAACCCCCTACCCCACTGGCTTACAATTATCATCAAATAATAAAGCATAGTCCCAAATAAGCATGCTTATCATCCTTTAGTTTTCAGAACATTCCCTGGCTCCAGAGATTTTAAAGTAAAAATGGACATTTAGATTTAGAAACTATTTTAAGTGCACGTGTACACACACACCATGCAAAATGACCACAAGCAATTGTCTCTGCACCATTAGAACATTAAGAGCCTCTCTTGTTTTAATTTTCACTGTTTACATTGTCCACAATAAATATGATTTACTTTTGTGATTAGAAAAAAATGTTTTTAAAACATAGTTTCAGGGGCTGGGCACAGTAGCGCACGCCTTTAATCCCAGTGACTTGGGAGGTGGAGGCAGGAGGATTGCAAGTTCAAAGTCAGCCTCAATAATTTAGTAAGGTCCTAAGCACTTAGCAAGATGCTGTCTTAAAATATAAAAAGGGCTGGGGATGTGTCTCAGTGGTTGAGTGCCCCTGGGTTCAATCCCCAGTACAAAAAAACATACACAAAAAACCAGTTTCAATGAATTTTTTATAAATCGCACCAGACCATTTGTATTTAAAAATAAATAAAATAAATGAGTAGGCCACTTGGGATTCTGAGGACAGGCCACTGATGGTTTTGTGTACAATTCAGGCACAATTTAGGTTTGTTTTTTTTTTTAATTTTTTTTAGTTGTTGATTGACCTTTATTTATTCATTTATTTATATGCGGTGCTGAGGATCAAACCCAGTGCCTCCCACATGCGAGGCAAGCGCTCTACCACTGAGCCACAATCCCAGCCCCACAATTTAGGTTTTGGAGTGATGTTAACGTTGTTAATTATTCGGGACATCCTCAGACTTTCACTACAGTGGACACTGAAATCCACCATCTCCACCAAGGAGGTTTCTCCTGACAGGATCATGGGCCCTCACCCTTTGCCATGTGGTATTAGGAGACATCACATTGACACTCTTCTTTGGTTTATCAAAGGTCCTCCCAGAATGTGTGCTGTGATTTCTCACTAGCAATACAACTTGGCTTGGGCAGTATCCGTTTCTCTAGAGTGTGAGCCACTTTGAGGACGGCTCGCACTGCCATCAACCCACATTCCCTGGGAGCCGCTGCGGAGCAGTAGGCACTTTTGAGCTGTTTCACTATCGAATGCAGTTTGCTCCAGGGGAATTTCCTTATTTTGGCTTCTAATATGTTGATGAATTATTGAAATTTCAATTACTTTTGGTTCCCAAGTTAGCAGGGTGGAGCCATCTCAGACATTTAGTATGAAAAGCCTGGCAGTGGCTTTTAGTGAAGGAGGCTGTGTGCCTGTCCTCTGTCCTTGCCTGGAAAAGCTTTGGCAGCAGGGCTGGCCCAGGGGTGGCTTTGTGCTGCCTATCAATGAGACCAATGTACCTTGTGGCTTTGGGGTCCCCTTAGCACTAAGCAGCGGGCAGTGGCAGCATCTTTGGGGAGTTCATGAAATACATAGATCTCTGGCTTCATGCAGTGCTACTAAACCTGAATCCTGAGGGGGTGGATCTGGAATCTTTGTTTTAACAAGCCTTCCAGGGCACTCTTGCACATCATAAAGTTTGGAAAGCTCTTCTTTAAATGCCCTACTGCTCATTCCTCCAGGCAGGTCTGGTCCCCATTCTTTAGTGATGGCCCCTGCATGCTGTTAGTCAGTTTGCCCTTTAAGATAGAGACTCATGGTAAAATGTGACTGAGGTTATCAGAATGACTGATTTCTAGCAACTCTATTTATTTGGGATACTTCTCCCCTTGGAAATTACAGAGCTATATCCATAGAGAAGTAGGACTTGAATATTTTTTCAATTTTTTTTTATTAGTTGTCGATAGACCTGTATTTATTTATATGTGGTGCTGAGAATCGAACCCAGGACCTCACACATGCTAGGCTAGCACTTTACCACTGAGCTATAACCCCAGCCCTGGACTTGAACATTTAAATTCTGTACAGATAAATGTATATCTTAAATGTAATACAAAGAGCCTGGTATTTCTTTCTTATAATGAAGGGCTATTTAGATATTCCTTCCCTCTGTTCCAGGGATGATCCCATTTCAAGTCACTTGGGGGAAAGCTGTTGGTGCCATCCTGTCACTTCATCTTAGCCTAACCTCCCTCTCGGTACACAGAATCTTCTAAACCACACATCCCCCATAACTTTCAGTTCTTCAAACACCGCACATCACCCAACACCTTGGCCCCCCGTGCAAGCTGTGCTACCCTCACCCCCATAACACTGATGCCCCCTGTGAGACTCGCCTCAAGCCTGCTGTCTGTCCTCCTTATACTCTCTGGGTAACATCAGGTGGAGTTGCTTTCTCCCCCTTTCCTGCTGCCTGTAACCCCCAAGGTCAGTGTGTTTGGCACTCAAGTGCACTTGTACTGAGATTATTTGTCTCTCTCCTCCTCTCGGCTCTGAGTTCCATAAGAGTGGAGATTTTATCCCAAGCCCTCTCTCTGCAGTGCCCAGCACAGCTTCAGGCACTTGAGTCTCTGCAGGAATAAACACGCCTTAAAAGCTGGGCACTTTTAGAAGCTTCCAGCATCATAGGTAACACAGTTACTTCATGCTTGTGAAGAACAGATGACTGTCAGTGGCAGGTCCAGTAAAGATACAGTGACTTAAGTGAACTCAGCCGATTTAGGGTTACAGTGAAGCTGATCCCTTAATGTAAAGGAAAGCCTCACCCTCAGCCCATCTGGCTCCTTTATTTGTTGGCCTGGGATATTGCCAACCCTGTCTAAAGTAATTTTGGTTTCAGGTGCGAGAGCTTCAAACTAGACTGCAGAGCGTGCAGGCTGCAGGTCCCTCCAGCCCTGGCCGCCTCACTTCCGCCAACCGCCCGATTAACCCTAGCACTGGAGAGTTGAGCACCAGCAGCAGCAGCAATGACATTCCAATCGCCAAGGTGAGCTCCTGGGGATGGACTAATGACGGGAACATCTCCCCTTATCTAGAAGTCTCAGCCTCCTCCAAGTGCCACCATGCAGGCTTGCCCTTAGCTCAGCTGGCCCAGGGGCTTCTCCTGAGACTATGCACAGGCCTCCCACACGGAGCTGCAGGTAGAGATAACCTGCTAATAGTTTTAAGTCTCTTTTGGCTACAACCTGAACACCCGCTCTCATCAATCAGCCGGCTGGAGAATGTCACAGCTGACAAGTCATTGCGGACAATGAGATGTTTTGTCAAGTGCTATAAAAGTCCATCATAGAGGGACAGTTACTCTCAAGGACTAGGTTCAGCCCAGCAGGACCCTGAGTAATGAGCCAATGATCTCCTTACTCACCGACTGCCAGCTTTGATAACAAAAACAAAGGGGGGGTGTCACAATAGCCAGCAGTTGGAGAAGGTGCCCCACTCCTCCTCTGCCACAGTCCCCCAGCTCCTATGTTGAGTCTGCTACAGAAAGACTATTCAAAGAATGTTTGTCCTCTTGCCTGGTAGGCCTCTTAGTCTCCCTAGTAGCACTGGCCCTCGGGTTTAGCAGGTTAGGTGAAACAGAAGTGATTTTGTCCCCAGAGGACATTTTGGATGGTCACAGCTGGAGTGCTACTGGCATCTTGTGGCTAGAGGCCAGAGATGCTGCTAAATATCCCACAATGCACAGAACCACCCCTCCCTCCCCCAACAAAGAATAATCCGACCCAAAATATCCGTAGTGCTGAGGTTGAGAAGCCTGGATTAAGTTGATGGTAGAAAAATTGGGCGAGGGAATTATTTTTATGACATTATCAGTTTAATTGACATGTTAAACCATGGCCCTGTGTCAACATCACGGTGACAGTGGATCGCAGAGTGGTGTGCACTTTTCTGATGAATATTTTCTTCTGTAAGATCGCAGAGAGGGTGAAGCTGTCAAAGACGAGATCTGAGTCCTCATCGTCGGATCGACCAGTCCTGGGCTCAGAAATCAGCAGCATAGGGGTGAGTGCGGCAGGGCGAGCGAGGCGAGCAGGTACCTGAGAGCTGCACAGACAATGGCTCCTGGATGGCTCAACTCCTGAAGTTCACTTCCAATAAACTGATTAATGATAATAATAAATCATACCTGATTTCTTTACATGGGGTCAGATTATAATGTATAGTGGTTTCCATATGCTGAATGACTTCTTCAGCTTTTCAGGGAAATTTTTTTCCCCCTGCTTGAAACCATTTCGAAAGAAAACATTTGGGTCTAGTTCCCAGTGATGTCAATGAAAGTCTTGAAGTATCTGTTTTATATCACTCTGTCCCCTAGAGACCAAGGGAGTCATGAAAATCCAAAAGAACTGTGCCTTTCGCACATCCCTCTTGAAGGGAACGTGCTCTCCAGGGAAGATGAAGCCACCTTTGAAGTGTAGCCAGTGCTAGACTAGATAGAGCCTGCCAGTGAGAGCACCAGCGCTTTTCGTTTGTGGAGCCACAAACCCCTTGGGGTGTAAGAGCTGAGCCATGGTGACAAGGGAGTAGTTTCAATTCCCTAAGGGGGTATCTTACAGGATTGGGCATGAGGCTGGGAGAGTCGGCTATTTGATCCTCAGGGATGAGGAGAGCCTGGAAAGGGCTTTTAAGACTCTAATTTGGAATTTTTTACTGAGCAAAAAAATGTGTAGGACTGGGTATACAACTTCATGGCAGAATGCTTGTTTGGTCCACACAAGGCCTGGGGTTCAATACTTAGCACCCCCAACCCAACACCACCACCAAATTGTATGCCTTCAGACTCCATGTGAAAGTCAAGTTGTGACGATAAAGAAATCAGTCTCCCTCTTTGGCCACAGTAACCATTGACAGTAGCCTGGAATGGCAAGGGGTTCAGGAAAGGGGAAGGATGGCCAGGCTATTCAAATTTTATCTGAAATTTTAGGGACCCTAGGGGGACATGTGCCCTCTCTTTGTTGCTCAGAGGCAGATACTTGGGGAGATGCAGCTGTATTTTTTGTTTTATGTGCTGCTTTCATACTAGTTAGCTTTTTAGGATAAAGTTGTAGAATAAAAACTAAGGAACATCAGGGTAACTATCTCCTGGTGCCAGATTCTCCAGGAATCCTAGCTGTAAATTGTTGTGCGTTCACTGAGCCTGGGGACCAGTGTCCCTGAACTGATTTAATATTCATTCATACAGGTATCTAGCAGCGTGGCGGAACACCTGGCCCACTCGCTCCAGGACTGCTCCAACATCCAAGAGATTTTCCAGACGCTATATTCACATGGATCTGCCATCTCTGAAAGCAAGATTAGAGAGTTTGAGGTGGAAACAGAACGGTTGAACAGGTAAGAAGCAGTTCTATATATTTGAGGGACGAGAGCTGGTCCTACCTCCCTTTTCCAAAGATTCATTCAAGTTGGATTGTGTATTGTGGCCTGGACTGAGGCCGTCAAGCCAGTGAGCTGGAGGTTTCCACCATCTGGGCCACTGGAAACTTGCATAAAGCAGTCAGGGCCATCTCATGGAGTGTGTGACCTGCGTTCCCACAAGATCTCATGCTTAAAAAAACTCCATACTTGCTTTACAAGTCACCGTTTTAAGTTCTTATTAATTTATGAACAAGGGGCTCTGCTGTTTCATTTCACCCTGGACCTTGCAAATTACATAGCAAGTCCTGGGAGCAGTCCATAGAGAGTGGCAAGTAGGTTACAGATGGCTGCCAAGCATGCAGGCCCTTGCTGCACAGAGCCACCGAGGGAAGTCCTGGAATGTTGAGTCAGCGTCCCAGGGGCGCCTGGAGCTTCCAGGAAACAGCACAGGCAGTTTGGCAGAGATGTTCCAGGCCTCAGCTAGGCACCCTGCTTTTCCCAAGTATTGACTAATTTTTATTTATGCTGTTTGCCTGGGTCCCTACATCTTATCCTGTTTTACCTAGAATAAATGTACCATATTCTCAATTTCACGGATTCTTCCCAATTCCCATGACAGAGGTAGTTTGAGTTTGCTCTCCTGCTTCTTGGCAAAGGCTGGCTGCATGTCAGCACAGTCGTGAGGAAGTCACTAGAAACACAAAGGAGAAGGACCAGGGCCAAACCGTGGTGACCACTCCGACACAGCCTTGTTCTGTCATGGCAGGACGGACTGTTGAACCACATCCAAGCGTGGTGTGGCTGCCTTGACCTACCAATCCCTAGTGGGAGAGCACAGCAAGAATTTGGAAGACTGATGAGCTAACCATGAAGAAATGTGGATGCCGTTTCCCATCCACCATTGCTTCATTCCATTCCTCTGTGTGTGGCAAAGCTGAATAAATTAAATATCATGTTAGTCCTTCCTGAATTGAAGCTGTTTAATATAGTTCTTGAGAACTAAGGAAATGTGGCAATGTAGGTCATTTTAAATCTGGAAATTAAATGGTTTCCTTATTAAATCCTAAATACTTAACAGTGACAAGCCTGATGATTACCTCATAGCATGCAGTACCGCAGAAGCAGCCGTCTCAGTATCACTGGCCTGGGAATGCTTAAAGATTAAATCAGATGTGCCCTTTGCAATGTAATGAAGTCAGATGCCTTGGGGGGGCCCTTATTTTAGTGAGAATCTGCTCTCTACTGGCTCTGGGATTTCATAAGCCTGTTCTGGCTGAACTTGGAGGATGTACCTTTCTCTTCAATTATGCGTACCCAGGAGAGGCCCAAGAATGAGGGGATATTTGGTACCTATAGCTCACGTTATTGTGTTATTTAACAACTTGGGCTCTCACAAACAACTACCTAGTCTTCAACTTGTGAGGGTAAGGTAGTCTCATTTTGCAAATCAGAAAACAGAGGTTTTGCAGTTGGAAATTGAGTGACTTGCCTTAAGCCCAGAGCTACTAAATAACTGCGGCAGAATTCCAACCCCTGCCCTTTGACCTCACCTCCATTGTCCTCTCTGTGATGGTAGTTGCAGCTAGAACCTGGAAGTTCTTAGAAATAACCTACCAATATGTCATAGTTTTTGCTATTTAACTACCTTTCTCAAAGTTGAAAGGCTGTTACTTTAAAAAAAAATGCTAGCCTTCAACTTTCTTGTTTCCCTGGGGGGAGGGGCATGCCTACTCACCTGTGTATTTCCTCATTAAGCACATCTGCGTTATATAGCTACTATGTGCTGGGCTTTTTGGCATGCAAAGAAAGCATAATGGACAAGGCCCTTGCTCTCATGGAGTTTATATAGATAGATAGATAGATAGATAGATAGATAGATAGATAGATAGATAGATAGATAGATTGATTTTTTTTTTTTTTTTTTGGTAATGCTGAGGATGGACCCCAAGGCCTTCTGCACACTAAGCAAGTGCTTTACCATTGAGCTTACATAGCCCAAGGGTGAATTTTTGGTATGAGTCTCTGAAGAGAGGAAGGTTTACTTTGAAATGATAAGGGGAAAGGAACTTATATGACAAACTATGAAGATTCTTCTGGGCTAATTTAGCAACCTCAGGATTGGAAAGAAATTGGCTTGAATTTCAGCCCAAAGGCCAGTGGAACTGAACTAGGGTGAGGAAAAGGAAGAATTGAGTGAGATAAAGTGATCACAAAGCAGAGACTGGCTTGAATGTGCATTTTGAGGGCACCGACAAATTTTATAAGTTATTCGATGTGTTGCTGGAGGTTGTTAGATTAAATTTTTAAAAGGGGCAGAAGGAGACCTGATTGACATTTTGAAAGATCATTCAGAAGTGAAGAATGGAAAGGGTGGGGAAGAATAGAGGTAAAGAGAGGATGGGGCTGGGGTTGTGGCTCAGCGGTAGAGCACTTGCCTAGCGCACCTAGTGCGGGTGAGGCACTGGGTTTGATCCTCAGCATCACATAAAAAATTTTAAAAGTAAAGGTATTGTGTCTGCCTACAACTAAAAAAATATTTTTAAAAAGAGAGAGAGAGATGATGGCAGTGGGCCAGGGTATCTACAGTGGGTGCTGGGCTCAGAATATGTCAAAGCAATAGAAACCCCAGCTGAATTAGGTCTGGGTGTAAGAGAAAGGTTGGTCTCAAAGATGCTTGGGTGTCTAGCTTGCACTGTTGGGTAGATGGTGATAGCATTTACTGAGATGGAGAATATGGGAGTGGGGGTGAAGTTTGGGGAAAATCAAGAATTCCCTGTTGGAATATTAAATTGGAGGGGACATGTGACACCCAAATGGAAATATGAGAAGCAGCTGCATATGTGGGACTGATACTCTGGGAGTTTGGGCTAGAGAAGTTTGGGAACCCTGGGAACAGAAATGCCTCTCTTAAAGTCAAGGACTAAATAAAAATCACCCTGAGGGAGAAAGTGTTAAGAAAGGAGACAGCCCTAACTGAGCCCTGAGGGAGTGCCAGCCCGCACAAGCTTTTCTCGGGAATGAGGAGACTAAGAAATGGTTTCTGAGGCAGGAAGAAACCATCAGAGGTGCCATGACCTCAGTGAAAAAGGCATTCTAAGAAGGAGCATTTGGGGCTTGGCCACATGGAACTCTGTGGGCTGGATAAATGGCTGCATCTAATTAGGGACTGAATGTACATTGGAGTTGTAAACAAGAGAGCAGGGACTGTTTCAAGAAGTCTTAACGTGAACAGGGGCGTGAGAGTTTGTTCTTGTCACACCTTACTTTGAATTGACCTTGAAGTTGCCAGAGCCCAGCAGCAGTCTGACTTATACACTCACCAGATGTCTCCTATGTGGGCATGCGTCCTCTCAAATCTGTAGTTCTAAGATTTATCCTGGAAGCCAATGGTGTCCACATCCCTAAACACTGCAAGAGTCACCTGCATTTTGTGGATATGAAACCCAGTGTCTCCTTAAGATTTGGTGCTGAGAACATCTACAGTTCTGGTCCATTTCCTACTTAGGGACCCTCAGGGGCAGATTCTTGTTTATTCATTAAGTTCATCTTTTGCTTCTGCTTTGTAATGTGTGCTTGAGAGCAAGGATCTGGAACCAGACTGCCTGGTTCAAATCCCAGGGCAGAGCGCTTAACCTTTCTGTGCTCCATTTCCTCATCAGAGAAATGGGGGTAATAATACTTAATCCAACAGGCCACTGGGATCATGATTGAGCAAAGGATCAGCAAATAGTAACGATGACTACAGTTCATTCATCTTTCGCTGGGTGATGCGGAAGCATACCAGCTGCTCTGGTGATGGCCTTGAGGTCAAACATCTGTTGCCTTCTTAGAATCCCCAGAGCTTCATATAGTACCTGGCACGTGAGGTGCATAGCAGTGTGGGAAATAACCAGGGGCTTGATTTTTATTTTTAATTTACACAGACTTTAGTGGTTCTTTTATTTAGAGTCATTTCCTTCATTCTTTTGTGTCCATTACATTGGCTAAAACATTCGAGAAGTCCACATCTTAACACTCATTTCTGGCCTGCATATAATGAGACAACTGGAATATTGGCAAATTAATTACAATCCCAGCATGGAAATGATTTTTCTTTGTTTCATAGCCGAATTGAACACCTCAAATCCCAGAATGACCTCCTGACCATAACCCTGGAGGAATGCAAAAGCAACGCGGAGAGGATGAGCATGCTGGTGGGGAAGTACGAGTCCAACGCCACGGCACTGAGGCTGGCCTTGCAGTACAGGTGGGGAAGCGGGAAGACACAGTGGTATTTTTGTGTCCACCCCAATTTAGAGATGCATCCATCGTAACCTTCTGCCTAAAAGTAGAAACCCAGCTTTTATAAGATGAAACTAACTAGGGGGTTGAACCAGCAAACATTAGCATGTTGCATTGAAAATCAGGTATCACTTCTGAGCAATTAAGACAATAAGGAAGTCGGGCACGGTGGCTCAAGCCTGTAATCCCAGCACCTAGAGAGGCTGAGACAGGAGAATTGCGAGTTCAAAGCCAGCCTCAGCAATGGCGAGGTGCTAAGCAACTCAGTGAGACTCTGTCTCTACATAAAACACAAAATAGGGCTGGGGATGTGGCTCAGTGGTCGAGTACCCCTGAGTTCAATCCCCAGTACCAAAAAAAAAAAAAAAAAGACAATAAGGGTAATGAATATGGTATTACTAAGCAGGTATGTTCCTACCAGCATATTCAACCTCTAGGTATCATTCATTCCAGTAATGTCACTCAAAATATTAGTTTTTGCATTCCATATTGACTTGTTAAGGCTTGGGATATAGCTCAGTTGGTGGAGTACTTGCCTCACGTGCACAAGGCCCTGGGTTCAAACCCCAGCACCACAAAAAACAAACAAAACATATTGACTTGCTCTTCTTGGTCTTTATTCATATTCATGTGTATTGTACATTTTTGTAAATGTAGTGCCACCTATTTCCTCAGTTTGTCATAGGGTTTTAAAATTTTGTTGTTTTGTTTTATGGTACTTGGAGAGGAACCCAAGGACACTCCATCACTAAGCTACCTCCCCAGCCCTTTTTTATTTTGAGACAGGGTCTCACTTAGTTGCTGAAGATCTTGCTAAGTTGCTGAGACTGACCTTGAACTCATGATCCTCCTGCCTCAGCTTCCCAAGTCGCTGGGATTATAGGCATGGGTCACCACACCCAGCCCTCACAGCTTGTGCTCTGCCTGCAGTCTGCCTTTGGTCAGAAGGGACTTCCCTCACATAAGTACATCCTCATGGATGACGAGATAGCACCTCTGTCCTGAAATATGGATTGTCCTGCATGGAAGAATTGCCAGCACCTCAAGCTAGTGTTTTGGCCCTTTTTCTTAACTGTTAGTAAAGTATGTTGAAAGTAAAGACAATCAAAAACAGATGGCCTCTCAACTGTATGTTGACTAAAGCACTATTTTCTCTGCTCTGCTTGGGGAAGCTAATCAGTTATTTGCTTAAGGAGGAGATCTTGCTACTGGGGGCCTCTTGTCCATATTGTGCACATACATAGCCTCCTATCTGCATGTGGGTCCCTATGTATCTCAGGCTAAGGGACAGGGGCTGTTCTTTGATCTACTAAATGACAGGCACAAAGAAGAGTGACTGTTTTTCCTTCTCCTAGAAAGCCAGACTCCAACTCTGTGAGAGATCTTGTGAAAGCCTAACAGTGTTTTGTGAGGCATTTTTACAAGCATCTGATAGAACTTTGTTTTAATGGAAAAGTTTGTTCTTCTGTGTTGAACAGTATGGTAACCATGAGCCACATGTGTCTACTGAACATGTGGAAAGTGAGTGGCTACTGCACTGAAGGGACTGAATTTATCTTTTCATTCAATTTCAAAAAGTTTTAGCTGAGCGCGGTGGTGCACTCCTATAATCCCAGCACTTAGGGAGGCTGAGACAGGAGAATCGTGAGTTCAAAGCCAGCCTCAGCAAGGGCGAGGCGCTAAGCAACTCAGTGAGACCCTGTCTCTACATAAAACACAAAATAGGGCTGGGGATGTGGCTCAGTGGTCGAGTGCCCCTGGGTTCAATCCCCAGTACCCACCCGCCCACCCCCCCAAAAAAAAATTTAAGTGGATACTATGTACTGCAGGTCCAGGTCAAAATCATCTTCTTAGGAAGTTTTATATTAGTTATTGACTGTCACATGACTAATTATCATGTCACAATCTTGAGGGTTAGGAATCCTGGAGTGGCTTAGCTAAGTGGTTCTGGGCCAGGGTCTTCCTGGAGGTTCTGGTCAGGCTGTCAGCCTACACTCCATCTTCTGAAACCTTAACTGGGCTGCAGTTCTGCTTCTGGGAAGGCTCCCTCACTGGCTATCACCTGCAGGCCTCACTTCTTCCCTGGCTCTTAGCTGGAAGGCTTAGTTCTTTACTAAATGGGCCTCTCCAGAACGCTGCTTGAGACTGTTCAAGACATGGCAGCTGCCTCCTCTGGAGAGGACGATCTGAGAGAAAAAAAGGAAATGGGAGAGAGGAACCAAGATGGAACCCACAGTGTTTTTAAGAACCTAATCTTGGGAGTGACATCGTTTCTTCTACCTTCTATAAAACTGCACAGACCAAACCTGGTACAATATGGAAGGGAACAGCCCCAACGTATGTATACCAGGATGTGGGGCTCAGTGGGGACCACCTTGGAAGCTGATTCCCACAGGTGTATCACATGTCCCTCTTAGCTGATCATCAACAGGACAACCAAATTGCCTCTCTCACCATTTGCCTCTTGTATTTTTCTAGAACCTAGTTGAAAAATTAAAATAGGGCAGCAATTCAGAGCCAGCCACTGACTTTGTCCAGGGAACATATCTTAGTGGTCTCCTCACTCATGAGGACGGTGAGGCTGAGACAGACCCTGAAAATGGAGCTGGCATTGGGATGTGCCCCCTGTTCCCCACCAGAGCTGAGGACATCATGTGCTTCCATTTCAGTGAGCAGTGCATAGAAGCCTACGAACTCCTCCTGGCACTGGCCGAGAGTGAGCAGAGCCTCATCCTGGGGCAGTTCCGAGCAGCTGGCGTGGGCTCCTCCCCTGGTAAGTATCCGGAGTCCCCCCGGCCTTCTTCCCTGTCTCTTCTCCCAGCCTCTTGTACTCATCCACCCCCTTCTCAGCTGCTGGCATTGAGTCATCTCCCAGCAACATGAACTCGCTTGTCAAGTGTGTTTTTCATTTTTCCTCATGACTGAGTGGGTAAATTGTTTATGTTGAATGCAGCAAGAACTGGAGTGGAAACAGAATTACAGACAAGCTAAAACAAACAAGCCCGCTTAGGAAACACATTCTCCTGGGCTGACAGTAGGACCAGATGGAGCCAGAGGCCCACACTAGTGATTAAAGAGACCGACACACTGACACACTGCGGTGCTGCTTGTCGAGGCTCCCTCTGTTGCCGTGGCCTTTGTCTTGTCTTATTGCTTTCATGGGCTATACTCAATCCCCAAGAATGTTTCTTCTAGTAGTTTTGGAGCATGGGTTCCCGCTTCCTTTTCTCCAGGTGGCTTACGAATGCACAGTAAGTAGTTTCACACCTGCTCTCACCAGCTTTGCAGAATGCACACTCCACGAGTCCACTTTGAGTAGGAGTGCAGGTGTGTGCTAACCCTCTTGCTTCCCTGCCACCTCTTCTTGCCCCTGTCCCAGGGCTCAGGTGTCCTGTTGACCTGATTTGTACCTGATTTGTAGAAGGAGTATGTAATTGAAAACTCTGCAAGTGTGGCGTCCTAAGCTCAACAACATTTGCTAGACTTGGCCAGCAATGGTGGCTCTGAGGCCCGCTCTGGTGTGAGGAGGACCACAGTGGATATAGAGAAGAGAAACCCAGCGGCAGGGTTCCCACCCCTCTGTGCAGAACTGGGGCCTAGACATGACCTTACAGTTCTTTGGAAAGGCAATGGCAAGTCCACAAAGCCAAAGTGACCAGGTCACTCCTGAGCCATGGGTGGGTAATGTGAGCAGGCTAGACATCCCCTTATGTCATGACCAGGCCATGTATCATAGACTGGCTTGGAGCTGTGAGCTCAGGGACTCATAGCTCTTTAATGTGCTTCTATTAGGGCTTGTCTTTTCAGGATCTCCCTTACAAAGAAGGCCACCACCAAGGCACCTTCTAAACACCCTCACTGTCCTCACCAGCTCCTTTGCCTGCCTGGGATCTGGGTTTTGCTGTGAATACTCAACATATTTTTCCTCCTTTGGTTAAGACATGCACAGGAATCTGAATCAAATCTGGAGGAAGGGAAACAAGCTGGGCATTAATTTCCTGTTTCATATCTAAGTTATCCAACAATGGAGCAAGCAGGCCTTCATTTGTATGGATGGCCGTCCTCGACTCCTCCCTCTGATTATTTCCTTCTTTCTTTCTTTCTGTTAATAATATTACCATCCCAGCCTAGGAGTAGAAACTCTGCCAACATTTCCATTAGAAACCTCATTTCTTAGGATCTTTTAGTTGAACCATAAAACTTTATTTGTCATATCAAATAGATCCCAAAACGATCTTGATTTTGGCCTGCTGTCAGGAGTGTGTTTGTGTGTGTGTGTGTGTGTGCGCATGTGTGCGCGTGCGTATGTGTTAAGAAAAATGATCAGTTAAAGAGAAAAATCAACCATCTTCTAGTTTGTGTCAGAACAATGTTTTAACCTGTTCCATCCTTTAAAGACACCTTTATTAGGCTTGTACCTATTCAGTGCAGTTACTTGGAGCTGAAATGGCTTCAGTAAGTCTGCATTTAAAAGATTTAAAATCAATCTTAAAATGCCTTGTATTTACCTAATGCTGGGTGGCTCATCTATGTATTTATAAGATGTGCCTGTCATTAATATCATGCCTACTTTAGAACCAAATACAGTCGGCTGGTGAAATGTCTGTAAAGTATCTTTGTGGAAGGAAAAAGGGCATCTAGGTTGTGGGAGGGTAGTCCAGGGAGCCGTAGTTGCAGGCCCCCCACTTCCTCACCATTCTCCATAGGGCTGAGGGGCCTTCATTTTTAGCAACCACCCCAATACATCTCACTCCATCCTGCTGACAATGGCACTGATTTGTCACTGTGCCCTGCCAGGCCATCTAAACAAGAGCTGGTCTGTGACATTTGCCCACAGTATCAATTATCGTGATGGTTTTCTTTGTTTCTTGTTGACTTCACAAGCATTCATTACATTCATTCTAGATGATTTAGACCAGTGGTTTTCAAACTGTGGCCTGGGAAGCTGGAGGGGTTTCTTTGGGCCTCAGCTGTGGCTTTGAAGGGGGAGAAGCTGAGTGTACCTCCACCACCCCTGCCCACTTCACCCAGTTCCACGTTTAGCATTCTGTAAGATTCACTATGCAAAATTTAAAGGTTTCATTTGAAAATATTGGGAAGAGCATGGATCTATGCTGTACAGGTAGCAACCAGTGGCTTTTGGGCTGTCTTTTTTTTTTTAAAGACTTTATTTTTTAGGGCAGTTTTAGATTCACAGCAAAATTGAGAGGAACGTACAGAGAGGTCCCACATAGCCCTCCTATCTGCACATGCAGGGCCTCCTATTATCACCATCCCTATTATCACCTATCCCTATTATCACCATCTCCCACCAGAGCCATGTATTTTGTCACTCAATGAACCTAAGTCGACACATCATTATCATCCAAAGTCTTGAATTTACATTCAAATTCACTCTTGGTAGTGTACCTTCTATGGGTCTAGACAAACATGGAATGAAATGTGTCCACCATTATAATACCATACGAAGGAGTTTCACGGTCCCAAAATTCCTCTGTGCCCTACCTATTCCTTCCTCCCTTCCCACCTTCATCCTCTCAACTCTTGACAACCACTGATCTGTTTAATGTCTCCAAGGTTTTGCCTTTTTCCAACACAATGTTTAAAACACAAGAAAAATGTGAACATCCTGTGTTGGGACATCACTGCCTGACTCTGTGCTGGTGCCCAGCAGAACCCAGTTTCCTGCTGCAGCCTCGACTCCTGGCTCCTGGAGACATTTGAGTGGGCCTCTGTTACCAAGTTGAGAAGGTTAGGGATACCACCAGCATGGAAAACCTACCGTTCTCATTTGAACCACTGGCTTGGTCTCATTTGCCCTACATTAATCTCCTACCTGAAGCTGTCGACACCTAGAGATGTGGCAGTTTTGCCTCAGTTTCTCCCTACTGCCATTCACAAAGAGCCTATGCACAGTGGCCTCGTGCCTGAGTGGGAGAAGCCAGGAGCCTGGGTGAACAGAGAGCACACGACAGCTATACACTGACCTTGGAGATCACGTTCATCCATGAGGATAGTGGAGCCCAGAGCAGAGAATTGCCTTCCCAAACACAGGGACAGAGCCAGGCCTAGAACACAAGTCCTTTCACTGGCAGGCCACTGCCAGTTGCTCCCTGCTGTGCCACCGAGACATGGTTATGCAGACTTGCTCAAGGCTTTCCTCATCCAGGCCCACCTTGATTAATCCATTGGCTTCTCTGTGATGTAGGCGACCAGTCAGGAGATGAAAACATCACTCAGATGCTCAAACGAGCCCACGACTGCAGGAAGACAGCCGAGAACGCTGCCAAGGCCCTGCTCATGAAGCTGGATGGCAGCTGCGGGGGAGCCTTCGCCGTGACCGGCTGCAGCGTGCAGCCCTGGGAGAGCCTGTCATCCAACAGCCACACCAGGTACTGCATGGCCTCCCTGCCCCAGCAGGGACCCATTATCTCCTCACAGGGCTTGGCACATAGTGTCCCCACTCTTGGAGACTGTGTGGCTTGGGTAAGGCAGAATTCACTTCAGGCTTGTAACCAGCCCCATCCAACGAGTTTGAGAAACAAAACAAGTAATGGAAGGGCTCGGCATGTGGGTCAGTGGTAGAGCACATGCCTGGCATGTGCGCAGTCCTGGGTTTGATCCCCAGCACTGCAAAAAGGAAAAAAAAAAAAAAACAGAACAGGGAGCTAGAAAGTGGCCTTATTTGGCCCACATGGAAATTGAAATCCAGAGAAAAAGGGTGATTTGCTCCAGAATGTGGTAAAGATGGAACACAAACCTACCTTTCTGCCTGATGCTCTTTTTCCTGTACCATTCTGTTCATTTCCTTGTAATTCTTGATTTCTTAGCACCTGGAGTAGTGAAGGCCCACTCGCTATAGTCACTGGGAACCCAAGGCCCAGCCCACTTCTCCCAGCTCCTTATTCCACTGTCCTTCCCTCTTGTGCTTCTGTGCTTTGTAAACTCTTCCCAGACCAAGAGCCTCTCCTCTCCCCTCTTTTGCCTCTTAGAGTGATGCCACATTCCCAGCACGTGCTTAGCAAGCTCTTCATCATGAACCTGAGGTCAAGTTCCCCGTCTCAATCTAGAGAACTAAAGTGGGTACTTGAAAAAGATGAGGAGAGCCGTGAAGACCTCGCTAAACACAATTTGCTGAAGCTCTTTGATCCTTTTGGATGGGGGATGAGGATTCAGAATGAAGCCTTTTCCAGTTATCTTCTCATTTCTTGCCATCAAAGCCCTAAGTTCCTTTATAACTAGTTCTCAGTCTAAAAGGCACTTTGTCAGAGATTCTAATGGAATTTCCAAATCATGAAAGACAAGGGTACTCCATTACAGATGAGAAAACCTTGGCCCGGAGCCTTGCGCGTGACTTGCCTAGGGTCACATGGCTGCCTGGAGGGAGATCCAGGACTTCAGTGCCAAGCTTACCGTTCCTCCCCCCATACTGGATCTCGTAACACTACAGGACAATGTACTTGCATGCCAACTGACCAGAATCACTTAAGGGTAGATGGGATCTTAAAAGCCAAAGGAGAAATGCTGGTGTTTTCTCCGTGCCTGAAAGCGGTCTAATGTTCTCATCTCTTTCCCTAGCTGTATGCCTCACTTAGCTGTATTGGACCCCCATCCCACAAGAGGGCACAGTCCCAATAATGAACCTGGCCAGGTGCCCACAAACACAAGGGACTTATTTCCTCTTAACTGTAGCAAAAATTGTCTTATTCAGTGAAACAGATTATAATTTATTTATTTTTTCTGGAAACCATATTCTTCTGCTTAAATACAGAAAGCAGATGCTTCTTAATGACTTTTCCAGAGTGTGTATTCTCTAATTCCCATGTTCATTTAGATAGAGATGTAGTTCTCATGTTGTCAGTGAGGCTGTTCTGTTGAATTAGTGAATTGGGTTGACAGGAAACGTATGCTGTTTTGGTAGCTTATGAAGTTTGTGCATTTGCTCATATTTCCCCATCCCCTAATATAATTTTATTGTTTTAATATGAATCAGAGATAGTTTCAGAGTCAGACAGATGTGCAGTTTTTTCACCATCTGTTAATGGAGATCCTGGTTTCAAATATTTGGCAGAAGAAATAGTTTATGGAATAGGTGAGCCTTGATTTTTGACACCATTTTCTTGGAGAAACTTAATTTTTGGCAGATTTCTAGAGGTTGAGATAAATTCAGAACACAGAATCTCTATATTTAAAGGTAACCTCAAAAAGAATGACCCAGTCTCAGCTCTGTGGACTGGATCCATCTTAGCTGATTCCACTCAGTTCTCCTTAAAAATTCCCTTTCCTGCTCACATCAGGGCAACTTGGAGAAGAGAATACAGGAGAACATGGCACAACTAGACTACTTCACATTAAATGTGGGTGCAGGGTAGAGTTCCCAACCACCAGACCCCTTTCATAATTTCAGTTATCCCAGCAATCTTATTTGTAATTTTTGCCTTTCTGATTTAGACATCCCCCCAAGTTATGGGGGGCGGGGGGATATTCTGTTGGAGCTTTATGTGTCCCAGTAAATCACTTCTTCTCCCACTGTAACCAGCTGGCATAGAGAATCCCAGTCAGAGTGTCCGTGCACTGTTACAGCCTCAGGAAAAGAATGCTATGTGTCAGGCTTCTGGAAACAATTCTGGCAGCACACAGACAACTCCTGAGGAGGGGAGGGAGAGTCTTTTAGGAAGGAGCAGCAAAGGGGTAGTTAACCAGCAAGGAGAATAAAATTGGTAGCCAACCCTCAGGTGGCTCTGTTGGCTGAAGCCTAGGAACATTGCTATTGGCTATCTCATCTTAAAAAAAAAAATGTAGCTACTGCTTCATCAGAAACATAATTGTCTTCATGGACAGAATAACTAGGTAATGTTGATTGCCTGGGCAATTTTATCAACATAGCACAGCAACGAGGCAAATGGGCTAAATTATTGGGAAGTTGAAATAGGGATTCTCAATCAAGCCTACCTTTGCAGGAAGCATGGCAGTCTGAGCTCATAATGTGGGAGCACCCACATTGGCCTAAATCCTCAAAAGGATATGCAGCTAAGACAGACAGACAGCCACAGCAAGCCTGCTCTCACAGAGGCTGGAATCAAGTCTCTTTGGTCTCAGCACCAGGTGGGAGCTGAGCTGAGCCATGTGCAAAGGGTGACTGTAGCTTCTCATGAGCCTGTGTGCCTGTAGGCAGCTGGGATGTTGCCTGGCTGGCCACTCCTACTGGGGCATGATCCCCAAATTGTAATGGAAGGCAATAGAGCTCCAAAGAGGCCAACCCTCTCCCTCTAAATTGGTCTGGATTAAAGTAAAGTTGCACAGGGGCAGGAAGAGCAGTTGAGGGCATTGGATTCATGTCCACCGAAAGGGTGAATGGCTTCAAATAGTCATCCAATTAGGAGAGGTCTCTGCCACCCCCATCAGTAAGCTTCAGGGAATGAGAGTCAGACTAGGTCTGACTGTTGTAACATCATCTTTACTGAAAAGGAGGTACTTTCCCATCTAAGTATCAAGGGCATCCATCCAAAATCTAGAGATTAACACTTAGTACTGATAGTAACATTGTCTACCTGAGATACGTTCCTTGACATGATGGGTGGTGATCAAATCTCCTGCTCAAACATCCTTATCACTTACTTTTTAAATTCTAAGAGAATATGGTAGAAACATGAAACACTTTTTATGCTTTTTTAAGACCTAACTTTCCAATTTCAAAATAACTATGTATATCATCAAAATAAACAATTAAAATCCCAGCATTATGCCAGGCATGGTGGTGCACGCCTGTAATCCTAGCGGCTGGGGAGGCTGAGGTAGGAGGATTGCAAGTTCAAAGCCAGCAACTAAGGCACTAAGCAACTCAGTGAGATTCTGTCTCTAAATAAAACACAAAAAAGAGTGCGGGGACTGGGGATGTGGCTTAATGGTTGAGTGTCCCTGAGTTCAATCCCTGGAACCCTCCACTCCCACAAAAAATCCGGGCATTACAAAATGCATAGTACACAAAATAAAAGTTCTCCATGCTAGGACCTTCACTGAAAAGGAGAGTTTGGGGTATAAGCCCATATATTTAACTGCATTTTTTAAAATTAGTTAAATAATAATAAACACTGTCCTGAGTTGCAAAGGACAGAAATGTGCCAAAATAGCTTAAACAGAAAGGGGTCTCCCTGGAAAGAGATCAGGTCTTCTGTGCACAAGCTGCACACCTGAGCTGAAGGCAGAGGGGCAGAGGCTTACAATGCGCCCAAGCAGCATCATTACCTGGCAGGTGGGCACAGTCACATTAGGCTCCACATCCAGCCTGGGTGGCTCCTGCACGTGACTGACATTCTCTCCACTGCAGGCAGCCTTACCCAGGAGACAGAACCAGCACACCACCTTCATTTATCCATGAGACTGATGGGTTTCACTGGCACCAAGTAAGAGAAAGCCCAATGGGAATGATAATGGCCGAATTATATTGTGTGCATGTGTGAATGTATACCAGTAAATCCCACCATTATGTACAATTATGAGGCAGTGATACAAAAAATATGGGGAAAACATGGCCATGGCAGTGAGGCTATGGCAATTCCCACAGGAGTCATGGGTGAAGAAGGAAAGGAGAAAATCTCAGCAGAAGAGCTTGAGAGGAAGTTAAAAACATACTCTTCATAAAAACATGACTACATCTAATTTTCAACCTCACAAGGATCCTATCATGGACTGTCTTGAAAACATGCTTCTCCAAGCATTATAATCTCATTTTTACATACGTACCCTTCTCTTCAGTAGGTGTGTGGTAGTAGCCCTGCCTGCATATTCTTTCATACCCATTATTTTGTGAGACAACTTATTAAGTAGTTTACCCTCATTTCTCAGTTTCTCCTAGAGAATTCTGATAATCAAGAACATACTAGCCTAGGATGCCTGGAAATTGTTTAGTGTTTTTAGTCCTTGGTTGAAAAATCCTTTATTATCCAAAAGGGGGGCCTGGGGATACCCTCAGCACAACACTAAAAGATAAAGGCGGTTGATGGGGTCCTTCCACTTGGATAATGGGGCCACCTAGGAGTAGCTTAAGTACTGAATGTCACTGGGTCCAACCCCCTCCTCCACATCAGTTTCACATGCTGAGCAATACAGGTGGCTAGGAACGCAGTATTTCCTTCTAAAAATGAGCTGCTGGGGCTGGGATTGTAGCTCAGTGGTAGAGCGCTCGCCTCGCATGCGTGAGGCCCTGGGTTCGATCCTCAGCACCACATACAAAGCAATAAAGTAAAGACATTGTGTCCATCTACACTAAAAAAATATTTTTAAAAAAAATTTAAAAAAATAAAAAATAAAAATAAGCTGCTCTTTTATGGAAATCAGATCTCAACTAAGGCTAGGTAAGATGCTGATAAAAGCTTCAGGAAAACTGTGATTTTTGAGGCAAAAGAAAATGGCTATCCTTCTAGTTTTCTGTTCAGGCAATCTAAGGAAAAATGAATTTTTCATCTGATGAGCTCAGTGGTTAAACGTTCTTAAGTGGTTAAGATGGGGAGTCATCTTGAAGACAGAGATGAGACCTGGTGCAGAGGGACAGAAGAGATGATATTTGACATGCATAGCTAGTTGGAACAGTGCTTCCCCCACAGTGGCGGAGGGTGGATGGTCTTGAGCTGATCAGCTGTGTGTTTCCATGGAGCTGTAGGCCAGCTCCATGTGCAGTGGGTATGCGACATGATCAGATGCAGAATGAGCTAGCACGACAGGAACTAGCATCACCGAAAGACACCCACGCATTCTGCCTGGCTCCTCAAAAAATCAGAGTGAAACACAAGCATGTGCTGCCTGTGGAGTTGGGGGTTTCTTCATCTGCAGCCTTCCCCCCATCCTACTCACAGACACCTCCAGCCTCCCATCCTGGAGAGGAGGGATAATATAGCCTGCAGAAAGTGATTTATTCCCCCTTGACAGCTGAGCTCATCCTGGGTTCCAAGCTGAGAGTTAATGGATGACTTAGCCCCCACCCGGCAGCTGACGGCAGGCCCTCGGGAGGCTGTAGTGCCTCGTCTGCAAGAGGCCAGAGGAAAGGCCAGTGGCTGCCCCTCCCTCCACCACTGTCATAATCATATTCTGTGGTGGAACATTAAGGGCATAAAAGCAGAATTGTAATTAACCTCTCCTGATCTGCTCTCCATTGGTGTCCTGGAAAGGAAAGGGGGAGGCTAGAGGAGCCCTGGGCTGCGGTGCTTATCTTGAAATTCAACTTTCCTCTGGCTAAGAGCAGTTTAAAGCTCTCGGCTTCCAACAGGGTAAGATCTGTGAACTGAGATCTTTTTTTTTTCTCCTTCCTTTCTGAAAATTATGCTTATAACAAAGAAGGTCAAACAAAAGCCTTCCTTCCCAGCTAGGCATCAGCTCCCAGCCCTAGAGGGTGACAGAACCTCTTGGTCCCTGCCCATCCAAGTTCCTGTTCTTCCAAACAGGTTTTTTTTTGGGGGGGTGGGGGGGGGATGTGCCAGGGATTGAATCCAGGAACACTTAACCACTGAGCCATATCCTATAATCCTTTTTATTTTTTATTTTGAGATAAGGTATCACTAAGTTGCTTAGGATCTTGTTAAGTTGCTGAGGTTGACCTCTTGCAATCCTCCTGGCTCGGCCTTCCGAGTCACTGGGATTACAGGTGTGTGCCACCGCGCCCAGCTCTCCTAAACAGTTCTAAGTGGTCTTTGAAGTCCATTCAAGTGCAAGCTATTTTTTCCCCTCCTTGGATGGAGGTTTTCTGGATGGCTGCAATGGCTGACCCTTCAAAGATCCCTAGGTCTGGGTTGGGTATTGTGTGACTGTTGGCCCAGCTGTCAGGAAGTGACCCCATCCCTGCTCTGCCTAGAACAGGAGCTTTGTGGCAGCATGAACTGGTCCTTTCCATGCCTGGGGAAGTATGAACCATGAACCATTAGTGTTCCTAATTATTGCAGTGCAGAAAGTTTGAGTAATTCACTCAGGTTTGTGAGGTTAGGAAGTTCCAGAAGAAGAATACTGCAGACTGATTTCAGAGACATGTTAGCAACCAGTGACATCTACCAGAGCAGCCTGGGGGCATTGTGGCCTCTACCTAGAGAATGTGAGGGTGTCCAGTTTCTGAGAAAATGCTCATTTATCCTGTGGGGTAGACAAGTGTTTCTCAAACTTGAATTTGCATCAGAATCCCTATTAAAACACAGATTTCTGGGCTCCCTAGTGGAGTCCCTGGCTCTCTGGGTCTGAGGCATGAGGCTTGGGAATGTGCGATCCTGAGAAGAACCTAGGCATTGCTAATGTGGCCAGCCCAGGGATCCATCTTGAAGTAGACTGATCCTGCTAAGTGGAAAAATCTGCTGAAATATCACTCAGGGTCTTCAGAATAATGAGAGTACTATGACTTTTAGTCCTCTTTGAATTTTGTGCTTTTTTTTTCAAATGAAAGTCTATTGAGGGTGCTTCAAGTATGAAAGTTGTATTTCTAAAAATAGTAGTAGAAGATAACACAACAAAGTGTCATGTGAGTGGCACGCATGTGAGTATTGGTTATTGTCTGTGTATTTCTATGCATTTGAAAATGTGAGGGTGTCCAGTTACTGAGAAAATGCTCGTTTATCCTGTGGGGTAGACAAATGTTTCTCAAACTTGAATTTGCATCAGAATCTCTATTAAAGAGAATAGAGATTCAATGAAAGGAAAGGCTAGTTTTAAGTTAATTTGGGGGCTGAGTCCCAGCTTCATGGGGAAGGACTTCATTCCTGAAGGCTCCGACCAAGTAAGTAGAAGAGAAGCCCTGCTACTCCCCAGCACCTCACTGTCTAAACCCACCTTGTCTACAAACATCACGCTAGGCCCCACGGAAATGCCTGCTGAACAATGCTACCACTTGAGCTTGCTTTAATTTTCCTGCTCATTCACCTGGGGAAAATGTCTGTCTCTCCAGACAGTCTGAAGGTGAGCTCCTGAGTCCTGCCTAACAGATTGTGCACTGCATACCCACCACAGAGCTGTTTGTAGATGTTTACTCTTTTGAGGAAGTCCCTCTCGCGTGGCAGCTCATACCCTCAAATGCACCACCCAGCTCCCCAGGGCCCTGTACTGCGGATGCTGTATGCTCAGTCCCGCTTCTTCAAGCTCCATCATTTCTTTATGGAACAGCAACCAAGGTGTGGGAGGTGTTGCTTCTTCCTTCTCATCCTTTTTAAAAGACAACTAAAGAAAACAAAATAGTGATCTGTGATGATTATTTTTATTCTTTCCTTGCATTCCCTGCTCACACCCTGCCCTAGACTTCCATGGTCTCTCCCCAAGACTATTGCAGTAGCTTCCTAAGGGGTCTCCCTCTTTCTGCCCTGTCTTCCCTGCATCTCTCCTCAGCATAGCAGTCAGAGGGGTCCTGTTGAAATGTAACAGGTGGATCTTGTCACTACTCCAATAACTTGCATTCTAACTTCTAGAGAAAAAGATGCAGTCCTTATAAAACCCTATGTGACAGGGCACGCAGCCTCCTCTCTGACCAGTTCTCCTACTTCTCCCCTGGCTGACTTGGCTTTAGCCACCATCTCATTCTTGCTGGTCAAGTTCAACGCTGCGGGGCTTTTGCCAGCATCAGTCTCCTTCTCCATATCCATGCAGCTCTTTTTCTTGACCCTTGCGGTCTCTTCAGTTGTAACATTGCCTTGCGACCTTGTTAGATAATGACCCCACTCCACTTTGCCCTCCCCAGGTCTCTCTCTCCATTTGCTTCTCACAGCCTGATCTTCTGTGTCATTTCACTTTCTTGGCTCCCCTGGTAGAAGAGGAGTTCTATTCAGTTCTATTCAGGAGTTCTATTCAAGGATTTTTCCAGGGCCCAGGAGGCACTCTGGTATTTCTTGAATAAATGAACGATAGCTGCATTTGTTGTGTGCTTACCCTACGCTGGGCACTGGTCTAAGAACCTATATGTTATTTTATCCTTCCCATATCTTCCTGAAGCAGGTACTGTTAATTACCTTCATTTTACTAGTGATGAAATAGGAAATCTATCAATGTAAGATGCTCAGGTCAGTGGTAAGGGCAGCACTTCAGTGTTAGAACTCTGCAAAGACAGAACCAATAAGTAATGGATCTAGTAGAGTGTTCGAGAGGTAGCTATATGTAGATATCTGCTTCTACACACACACACACACACGCAAGACCATCTTAAGGAATCTACTCATTTGCTTATCAGTTGGCAAGTCTGAATCTTCAGGTGAGGGTGGAGATGCAAGGAAGAACCCTTGTTGAGTCCTGAGTCTGGAGGCTGTGGGGGCACGATATCTTCCTTCTTGGGGGATGTCAGTCTTTTAAGGCTTGCACCTGATTGGATGAGGATATTATGGGGACTAATCATCTTTACTCAGTCTTGTGACTTAAATGTTAATCACATCTAAAAAATGCTTCCACAGTGTCATCTAGACCTGTTTTGCAAGCACCTGGGCACTGTGGCCCAGACCTGCTGACATTTCACTCACTTCCCCGTGCCTGAGGGTGGTATGAGATGGGTGGGTTGTCTCACTCACTTCATCTTTCTGTCCTGATGGGACAAAAGAAGTGAGGAGCTGTACTGAAGGTCTTTGGTACTCAGGTGTTAGCTGTCCTGGAAGTTACTCTCTGACTCAAAGACCACCCCAAGCCCTAAAGTAGTCTTTTCCTCATGTGGACCCATGAAGGCTCCAGCCCATCCTCTTTTCTCACTCTCTGTGTCCCTGGAAGCCGCCTGTTTTGAGATAGGGTCTTGCCCAGGCTGCCCTTGAACTTCTGGACTTCAGGGATTCTCCTGCCTCAGCCTCCCATGTAACAGGCCACTGCACCCAGCTTTGTCTCCTTCATATGCAAGAGTGGAATTGCCCTTGCTGAGTTGGATCCTCTGCCCATTACTCCACTCCAGTGCAAGATGCAGAGGGCAGGCTGTGGAGACCTCGCCCTGCTTCCTGCCTGGCTTCTAGCTGCAGGAATCTTGGGAAGAGGACAGAGCTGTGGAACAAGAAGCCTCAGCCAAATCTTGCACCACTTTGCAGCCCCATGACTTGGCCAGCCACTTAATGTCTCTGAGCTTCGATTTCCAAATCCTTAATGATGGTGATGATAATGCCAGCCTACCCTGTTTGGTTGAGAATTCAATCTTTCATCTTTCCAAAACCAGTTCCAAGAGGAGGCAGGCCCAGTGTGGGTAGAGGAAATGCTGTGGGTCTATCAGGCTTAGATGCCTCCAGGACGGCCTGGGTGCAGTGGCTCATTCTGAGCTAATAGAGACAGCTTGCTGCTGCTGGGACAGGCCAGAACCCTCTTGAGCCTCAGTTTTCCTGTGGTGCTTTCCCTTCCATGGTAATTTAGTCCCTCAGAAACTCTAATGGGCCAACACAGGGCCAAACTAGGTGCACCCACCCAGTTGCTGTGCAACCTGAGCTGCCAAGGGCCACCTGGATTGGCCTGAGTCCCTCTGCTGGACACTTAAGAATGTGCTGTGGAGGCCTGGGTCACCCACTTTCAGCATTGTTCTTGGTGTATTATACTCACCTGTTTCTTGGGGGTGCAATAAGCAAACAAAGTAATCGATGTAAAACCACCCTCCCTTCCAAGTTCTACCCCAGGGGACGGCTGCCACTCTTTGGGATACATGTGCTTGTGAGTGTATGTACACACTCATAGCTGTAGATCATGCCACAGGTATTTTGTTCTTCACTCCCTTGTTCCCTTAATGTTATCTCTTAAGTCCTATCCACATGTGCACCTATTTTTATTACATGTCGTTTTCATCCTATTTCGTCACTTAAACTCTCTCTACAGTAGCTATCGCTGTAATGTCCACATTATTTCTCTCCCTTCTGATATATAATACATTAAACCTTATTTTAGATCACATATGGCAAACAGCTTTGTACATGTGTATCTTTTTGCTTCTGTGGGATTATTTCCTTATAGTTCATTTTTAGAGTCTACAATGTTGTCCCAAAGTATAAACATTTTAATTATTCTTCATACTTCTTACCTAAAAAGTAGTACCAGTATTCTGTCATATATATATGTATGTATATATGTATTGGGATTGAACCCAGGGACACTCTACCACTGAGCTATATCCCCAGTCCTTCTTCCTTTTAAGATAGGGTCTAAATTCCCCAGACTGGCCTTAAATTGTGATCTTCCTGCTTCAGCTTCCCAAGTTCCTGGGGAAGTTACAGGCATGCACCACCACACCTGGCTAAAAGTACTTTTATTTTTTTTCTACCATCTAAATAATTTTGGGGAAAGGGGTGAGAAAAGATCTGTTAGTAATGACTTGGCAATGTGGCATTTTTCTTTCTTTCTTCTCAGCACAACCAGCTCCACAGCCAGTAGCTGCGACACCGAGTTCACAAAAGAAGATGAGCAAAGGCTGAAGGATTATATCCAGCAGCTCAAGAATGACAGGGCTGCGGTCAAGCTGACCATGTTAGAGCTAGAGAGCATCCACATTGATCCGCTCAGCTACGATGTCAAGCCCCGGGGGGACAGCCAGAGGCTGGACCTGGAGAATGCTGTGCTGATGCAGGAGCTGATGGCCATGAAGGTGTGCTGTGGGGTTCTGCCTGCTGCCAGCCTTCTGGGGAGATCTCATAGGCCTCCAAGGGGGCACCATCAGATAAGAAATCATCCCAATCTGTGTTCAGCCTCTTCTCCCCAGAGTAGAGTTAGAGCCTCGCTAGTGGACAGGGTAGTTTCCGTTTGTCTGGGGGTTATTTGGGCTAAACATTCCTGGAGGGGTGGTTATAGTCTAGAGGATACATTGGGGTACAAGGTACAACTGAGTACAACCAAGCTCTAGAATACTTAGTCCTCCAAGAGAAGCCAGGCCAGACCTCTGCAGGCTAGAATAAGCCTCTGTCCATCCACAGTGACCCCTAATATTCAAGAATGTGTGAAAGTACTTCTTGGATCACTAATGCTGATGTTTACTGGGCGTGGGGGCAGACAAGGGTGAGGCCAGCTGCAGAACTTGACTGAGAACCTTGGTTTCCTGACACCCTGGAGAGGTGGGTGCAAATGTAAAGCCTGCTCAGACCACACACACAGTGCCTGCAGGGAAGTTTGGCGATGCTGTTCAGGCCAAAGATCCTGTAAGATCTTGGGCTGTGCATCCACTGGCTGAGTTCTCTACCAGCGTTTCCAGAGCAGGGGGAGCTTTCTTGGAAAACAGGTACCCCTCATTGGTAAGCAGTTAACCTGTATCTCTGCTCACAGCAGAGGTGGGAGCTTGTTTGGAGTTGCTCTTACAGGCTCTGGGGCAGCACTGGGCTGAGCTGCCAGGTGATTGGGGAGAATTAGAGCCTGGGAGCCATCTCTCTAAACCTGCTTTCCAAACTTCACTGTTTCATGCACAGTGGCCTGAATTGCAGAGTCTTGGATTCTACCATGTCTCTGCCACACAGGCGTTGGGATGTGACAGGGGCATTCTCAGACAAAAGCCAGCTCACAGTCAGCTCAGGAACGGGAGGCAGAGTGGGCCACAGGAATGCTACAGGAATGCCACAGGAATAGCCCACATTTCTCTAACATGGGGACTAGTACTGTCCCCAGAAAGATTCCCGACTGCCTCTGGAGAGAGAGCAGAAGCTGTTGGTAGTAGTTATCTCAATGCACTTGAGCACCCTGCTCAGCAAGTCTCTGCCCTTGGCTGCTGGAACTTGTGTCTGGGAAGACTCTGGGCAGTGGGTGCAGATGTGGGGAGCCCTCCATTTTGCTCCATGTCCAAACTTGCTTGTCTCCATCCAGCCCCTCAGTTCAGATTCCCTCCCTGGAGAGTTCTCATATGACACTGGTTGATTTCTTCTCTCACTGCCCATGACCTGGCCTTGAGTCTATAATTACAGTGACTCCAACTAGGAGCCCCCCTTTGTGGACCCTTGCACCCTGTGAGCATGAGCCACAAGGCTGCCCTTCCATTATTTATTCCAAACTTCATATTTCCTTTGGCCATAGACTAAAATTTTCCTTTTTATATTCTGGCCAATATGTGGTGTGACAAATTCAGTGTTATATTGGAAAAAGACATGCTTTTGTGGCATAAAAGCTCTCTAATATTCCTTTTGCCATGTGAAAATAAAACATGTATGGGTCTTAGAACTTTGCTGAAAGAGTGAAAATTACAAAGAGCTGGGAGGAGACAACCCATAGCCTGAACCTCAGGATCTGGGGGTCGCCACTGCCCACATTCTGGCAGGGTTCCCTTCCCGGGAACTTGAACACTAAGCATCAACATCATCTCCTTTTCCCTAGTACATTCACCAATACATACAGACCCGCTCTACAGCAGCTTTTGTTAGATTTTTCCCATTTTGTTCTAGGATATAACTACAGAGAGACTCAGGTCTGGGTTTTTTTACTTCTTTTTTTATGATTCTTGGTAAATACCTTTTCACCTCTAGATGATTTACTTGGTTACTTTAAAAATCCACCCTTCTTTTTTGGATGACCTATGCTTTCTTTGTGATCCCTATTCCTTTATTCCATTCATCATTTGAAATACTCGCTTTCTAGTTTTTCACATTCTGTTACTTCTGCTTCTATAAATGCCAACTGTCACTTCTGCTCCATCTGCTGATTCTTCCTCAGTGTGCTTCATTTTCATTTCCTGTGATGGGGAATGGAGTACACGTGTACAGGGGTCATCTTCTGTGGACATTCTGTCTCCAGCGGTACTGTGGGTCCTGGGTTGTTGCTGTCCCTACAGAATGGTTCTGTTTAGATCTGGTGAGACCTGTGGGTTTCAGAGGTTTACTGCTAGTTTGGGTACATTCTTGGCTTAGGATTCCTCTACCACATATACATATGACACAAGTTTGAGATTTTGATTCCTCAAAAGGGCCTTTTCTTTCTTTATTCACCCATGGCTTGAGATATGACAATTTTCTTTTGGCCAAATTTCCAGAAAGGAAGTTCTCTAGTCTCTTACTTTGGACAATACTTTTGAGAGTCCCAACTCATAAAGGAGTCATGATCCTATCCTTGCATAGATGATAAGATCCCAGATGGCGGGGCCTGCAGACCTGCCTCATATCTCTGTCCACCTTGCTGGACTTCTCCCTTCATCTGTGGCACCCGTGGGTTTTCCTCCTCTTCTTTCTAGCTTGCATTTATGTTTGAGTGAGTGTCCACAGTAGCTTAGTCTGCAATGTTGCTAGAACATTCACAATCCTGCTTCTGATGACAAAAGATGAGAAGGTTTCTGGGTATGGAAATACCCTTTATTTTGGTTTTTATGCCTGGTCTTCCAGGAAAAAAAAAAATGGCCTGTTCTTCTGAACTCCTTGATGAACATCCTGAGAGGGCTTTAAACTACTTTGAAGGGTAAAAACATGTACCCAGGAGAGCATACCAGGCCTGCAGCTCATTACCATCAGGGGTGGCTAGAACCAGTGGCCTTGGCGAGTCCATCCCAAGGCAGCCCAATTTCTGCAGAACCCGTTTGAGCAAGGAATCATAGAGATAAATCACTGGGGAGGCTCGGCTGGTGGCCATACAGTGGTGACCCCGCCCTTGAGTAGAGGTGAAAGGCCAGGGTCATGAACAGGCACATCTTGAAAGGGAGAAAGCAGCAGAGCTTAGTGTTGATGAATGAGCCTGGGCTCTGAGCCAGACAGCCTGGGTTCAAACTCTGGCTGTTCAGCCTGTCCAGTAGCCATGGGCTGGTGAATGTCCTTTTGTATGCCTTAGTTTCCCATTCACAAATGAAAATGCTTAGAATACCTATCTGGGATTGGGAGAAATAAATGAGTTAGTTCTTGTGAACCCTTAAAACAGTATTATGTGCTCAACTGAGGCTGGTGGTTTTCATTGTAATCTGGCTCCTGGTCCAAGGTTAGTGTCCCATTTGGGATTCATTCTTACTCTTTACAGGAAACCATTTGAATCCTTTCAGATACCTTCAGAAGTTATCTGGCAAGGGTGAGCTTGGTGGTAGGTTGTGTGCCTAGCATGCACAAGGCCATTCTGGGTCTAATCACCAGTACCAAAAGAGAGGTTATCTGAAGAGAAATCCCCTACAAAGGACTCTTTCCCTATTGCTTTCATTGGAGCCTTCAGAAGTAGACAAGAGCTAGAGGATGCTGTTGTGGTGAACATCTCCCACCAGCATGGCTCAGCTCTAGGGTAACAAGGATGCCATCTGGGGTGGTTAAATATCTAGCTTGGTGCTGTGGCAACTGAAGTGGGAATCAGAAGGGACCCAGTGAGACCCAGCTTCTTATATGAATGTACAACCTTGGGCTGCTCCAGCTCAGCCTCTGTATGCCAGAGAATTGGCTTCCAGCAAGACAAGTGTGCCCATTTGGGGTCCTAAGAACTATTAGGAAGGCTTTCCTTACACTGAACCAAAACCTGCTTTCCTATGACTTGTACCCATTTACTTACTGCTAATCCCTAGAGTGACAAAACCCATAGCTTTGTCCACACATCAGTTCTTCAGGTGTTTAGAGACAGCTGTCCCATCTTTGTCCAGTGATCTTATTCCCAGTTTCAGAGTGTTCACTATCACAGGCCCCTGGGTTGTAACTAGACCCCCATGACACCCACTTGGCTGGCATTCATATGCTCTGTGCTCCTCATTCTGTAGGAGGAGATGGCTGAGCTGAAGGCGCAACTGTACCTACTGGAAAAAGAGAAGAAGGCCCTGGAGCTAAAGCTGAGCACACGTGAGGCACAGGAGCAGGCCTACCTGGTGCACATTGAGCACCTCAAGTCCGAAGTGGAAGAGCAGAAGGAACAGCGGATGCGGTCCCTAAGCTCCACCAGCAGCAGTAGCAAGGACAAACCTAGCAAGGTAGGGCTGGGTGACCTGGGGCACCCTCATGCTTAGATGGCTAAGTGGATGACACTTTGTAGAGAAACCAAATATACGTGAAAAAAACAAATTTCACTGTGTATAATGGTTAAAACATTTTCACACATGGCAGTCTAATCAGAGGAGTGGTTTGTGCTGTGTGGTCCAGTGGTCTGATGTTGGTCTTACTTTCTTCTAGTCCCTTTCATGCTGCAGCCATCATTTGTTGATTTGTGGTACTTCTGTGCTAATCATTGCATTAGTATCTCCCTTAGATCTCTCATCTCTAAAGAAGGAATAGCTATGTCCATTTATATGAGGAAGGTGAGGCTCTAAAGAAGTGAGGGGTCTCCGGCTAAAAACAGAAGCATCAGGCTTTAACCCAATCTCCGCTGGCAAGCTGGCCTCTCATTTGCCTGCCTCCTACGCCCCTGGTAGCATTTCAGCCACAGTGGACCTGTGAACAGGAAGCAGCCTGAGGGCGGGGCCGGGGGCAGCCTTGGATTACAAAGCATACAGCATCACCAAATGGGTGAATAAATCTGGTGATAAAATTTTGGAAACCTGCCAGCTTCCTGTAAGCTCCCAGGTCTTTTTTCCTAGAGGCCAATCATTCTATCTGTTTCAAATAATTGCATTGAGAAGGGAAGGGGGTGGGGGGAAACAAGCTCTGGACCTTGAAGAATTATATTCCTCCTCTATTCATATTTTCTACTCCTAATAAATGCAGCTTGGTTTCATAAGTGGCATCTCACAGCACAAGAAGGGCAGGGAGGTTTCCAGGAGAGGTGTGTACCTGGAAAGGAAGGGACAGTGCTGGTGCCATGTGGTATGAACCATCACTCCCTATATAGCTCAGAACTCTGCAGCATGCTTCACAAATGGCTGCAGCTACAACCTTCCCTACCTCCCTCTTGCTGAGAAGCCTGGGGAGCACA
>PVHX01008111.1:0-85800 GCA_004024805.1 Geosciurus inauris | reverse complement strand
GAAAGAAAGGGTAATGCGTATAGTAATGATGGTTGATTGAGAGGGTCATTATTGCCCCTGGTGCAGGTATGAAGACACAAATAATGTGACTCTATCTGATTTGAAACCAGAGAATTGGAAAAACTGAGCTCTGTATATGTACTATGACTTGAAATGCATTTAAATAAAATAATTAAATTAAAAAAAAAAAGACAGTTTTAAATATTGCCCAACTATAAGCTAAATAAACACCTACAATTCTCTCCTGGTCTGTCCCAGTTTTATCTTCAGCGACTATGACCCAAAAACACTTCCCAAAAGGTCTGCATCCTCTTTTGAATATCAAAATTGGTAAATGAGTAATTCTGCAGCATTTCATTTTAACAGTCTTTTCATGACAGAGTTGTTCAGAAGGCTGGCACATGATTGTACCAGACCTTTTTATTAGCTGTCTCATCTTGTACAATTTCCTAATCCTTAAACTTCACTATTCTTATCTATAAAGTGGGGATTAAACATGTACCCACTCTACAGAGTTGCTGTGAGAAGTAAATAATGCACATAAAATGTTTGAATGCTTATTATCTGCCATGTACTCGCTTATGTTCTTATTTGACCCATCTCATGTAATTCTTTTGATAGTCTTATGAGATGGACCATGTTTCACTCTACATTAGAGATTTGAAGACTGAAAGTATGAGTATCTCCCCTACAACTCTTTTTGTAGTTTGCTTCTCTAGATCCACTTATCCCTACTACTCAACACTGCACCAGGAGAGGGACCTTTAAGGATGACAGTAAGGACTTCCCTGATTCTTTGACTAAGAGATCACTGAGGAACACTGGCAAGAGAACAGAGGAGTGAGGAGAGTGAGGTTGGGTATTTCTTACCCTGTGTGGTTGTTCCCTCAGTCAAAGATCCTACCTCTCTCAAGTATGATCCCTCCCATTCTTTTCTTTTTCTCTTTTTTCTTGGTAATAAAGCACTATTATTAGCCCCAGGGTTCTGTACTATCCTTTGTGATGTCCTTACTGTGCCCACTGCTTTGAATATTAAAACTTTATTATACTTTCTTTATGTTGCGCAATTTGAGATGTCATCATTTTCCTTCCAGTTCCCTCTTTGATACACAGAGACACAGAAAGATTAGGTAATTAGCCCAAGATCCCACAGTTAACAGTGGCAGGATGGGCAATATATCTAAGCACACCAGGCTCTTAGTCACCAAGCCATACTGTTTCTTGCCACATTGTCGTAAGTGAACAAGAACTGTTAACACTCTCATTTACTGTGCATCAAATAAGGTTTTAGATCACAGGTTTTGATTTACTAACATCAGTGGGAAGTTGGAATGCACAGCAGAGAACTCTGTTTTTTAACAATTTATTATGGTCTCCGCAAACACCTTTGTGTAAATTTTATCTAGAACTCTAGTGAAAGATGACCATTTTAAGTTTATTTTTTCTTTTTGTTTTCAATGGTCTTTGGCTAGTTCACTGCTAATAGTGCTGAAATGCCTAAATGTGGGATACATCGCACAGCTGTCTTTTTGTTTCTTTCATTAAATCAGGGTATGACAGCTCTGATAATGATGTTCTAAGAAGTATACGCTACTATATTCATGGTGTAGAATGTTTATATATAAATAAGTTTATATCTGAACAAGTTACTGGCCCATAAAATTTCTTGCAAGTACAGTTTTCCAAGGTATGAAAATATTTGCACTAAAATTTCTTATTCATGAAATAAATGAAACACACAATCAAAATTTGAAATTAAAACAAATAAATGCCTTGTGTCGCCCTCAAGCTTTGGGGGTATTTTTTGTCTTTCTAGAAAAATTAATTTGTGACATTGTATGTTGTTATACTCTGGGTATCATCTTGTTTCAGATTCTAACTGCATGCTACAGCATGATAAGAAGTGAGGAAATGCGGGCTATCACTTGATATTAAGCAATTTATATCCTGACACCCAACATTTCCATCTTTTAACTAAAGTCTAATTATGAGGATCAGAAAGAAGAGAATGCTGAGTTTAAAACCTGAGTTAATACCTTCTGAGTTGCCCAGGAATTTTTACCTTTGAACTTACAATTAACAGCCCTCAGATTTAAACTTTCTCAGCTCACTTGATTATACTACAGCATCTTTATTTTTGGATGACAGAAAATCCAAAACAAATAATAGGCTGTGCGACAAGGGCATATTTGGAAAGACTGAATCAACTGCATTTGTTTAACTACTTACTATTGTATTTTTCTTGTCGGTATAAAAGAAAAGAGTAGTTCCTCTCAACTCTGTCCAATAACGTTTATAATCCTATGGGAAAGAAATCATAGGCATTATTTCTTTAGTGTTTATTTTCTTTTTGACATTTTCTTTTTTAGCTTTCTCAATTGGTTGTAAAGTTTCTTCTTTATCCTAAATAATTCCCCTAATTTTTAATGGCATAATTTTGTATTTAACTCTTGATTAAATTCTTCTGAAATTTAGTTTAGCATAATATTTGAGGTAAGAATACAATTTGATTTGTGGTTAGATAATTTTCCAAACTCTTCTCAATGATTAGACTGTTTATGCAGTTTCAGTGGAAGCTTGCACATGTGAAAGGGGCTATTTAAGGACCCAGAAAAGGACAAGTGTATGATATGTAACTTTTAGAACAGATGAAATGATTAAATGAATTAATACATGCAAAGCACTTAGCAGAGTACACATTCATAGCTTAGGTTCAATAAATATTATATATTATTGGCATAGATCAAAGAAATGTGAGAAATTGATAATGATAAAAATAAAATATCAAAGTTAAACTTTGAAGATTAAATTTCATTCATGTGATATTTAATTATTAACACATTTACATTACTATGAATTCTATAGAAATACGATATTTTAAATTTTAAAAAATGTAAATAACATTATCAGACTCCCATTTTACTCAAGTGAAAGTCTACTTGAATAATTACAAATATTGGCTATATTATAAAATAACAAGTGAGTTTAAAGAATAAAGAATAAAATCTTTCCATATCTAAAGACTTACCTTCATATCTAGTTCTTTCCAAAAGTATCTTTTTAAGAATCTGTATAAGTTTAATAGACATATTGATCAATCCTTCTTTTAGGATTTAGTAAGTTGAATTTTTGCAATTTGTTGAGCCATCATGCCGTGCATGTTAAAGATAATGGTAAGCAAGCCACAAAAATAATTTTCTTCTTTTTTTTACTAAATGTGAAGATACCTTATACTCTAGTATGTTTTGCCCTTTCCATATTGACATTATCATTTATCCTTATTTTGACCTAGTACAAAATTTGTCACCTCTTCAAAATTTATGCATTTTCTCAAATAATAGAAACTCCACAACCTCATCTTGCTTTTATTTTCCTAGCTCTAAAGATTAAATTCTTGGGAGCATAGAAAATAATAATAAAATAATAATTCTCCATTTCAACCATCATATTTTCCTGTGTTCTTCATAGAACTATTTTTACCTTTAATAAGCTGCTTTATTATTTGGGTTTTTTTTTTCTTTAAAACAAGCCATCTTACAAAACGAACCAATACCCAAGTACACTTACTGAACTAAAACAGCAAATGTTTTCTATTTCTCGTGATTCTGTGGCTGGCTGATTGTTTTTCTGCTCTGGGTGTATTCACCTGTCTAGGTCTGGGTTGTGAATGTAGAACTACTGGGGAAGTCTGAGACAGCTTAATTCTTACTTTATATAATCTCTTGTCCTCCAGTCAGTTAGCCCAGATTTGTTCACATGCTGGAAAAAGGATTCCCAGGAGTAAGAGAGCAAAAGCCCAATGCAGAAGCATATTCTAAGCTTCTGCTTTTGTTACATTTACCTAAGCATGTCATATGACCTAGACCAGAGGCAAAAGGTAGAAAAATACTTAAACACTTTAAGGGAAGAAAGGAAAGTCAAATTTTAATGGGGTGTGGATATAGTGAGGCTTAAACAAATTAGTGGTATTACTGCAACAATCCATCTCAAGGTCAGAAATGAATCTTGGGACAAGGTATCTTTGTCCAAGTTCAGTGGTCATTTCACTCCACTTTACATTCCTAATTAAGAGCTGGCTATAACATGTAATACACCTGTAGATGCTACCTAAACAAGAACAAATCACCATAGAAAAGAACAATTCAAAAGTACATATGATTGGGGCTGGGGTTATGGAGCAGTGGTAGCATGCTCGCCTGGCATGCGTGAGACACTGGGTTCGATCCTCAACACCACATAAAAATAAAATAAAGATATTCTGTCTGCCTACAACTAAAAAATAAATGTTTTAAAAAATGTACATATGATTGAGGGATCAGTTCCTATATAGTCCTCAATGGCGCAATTACAAAACTGGGCAAAAAATTTCTTCATCTTGTCTGAAACCCAGATGTGTATAGTTCGTAGAGTCAAGCAGCTTAATAAGACAAGAGGACAATCTTCCCCAACCCGTCCCCCACTTCTGATACAGGAAACTGAAGCCAGGGGCACTCTCCCACTGAGCTACATCCCCAGTCCTTTTCTATTTTTTATTTTAAGATGTGTCTCACTAAATTGCCCAAGCTGACTTCAAATTTGTAATCTTCTTGCCTCAGCCTTGCAAGTTGCTGGGGTTACAGGCATATCCCACCACACCTGGCTAAGAGAACAAATCTTTTTTATTTTTTTTCCTTTTTTTTTCCTCAAAAGTTGCATTTTAATACATGTTAGAGAACAAATCTTAATTTCAACCCTATTAGAAGTTTTTTCTTTTCATATAGTATCCAAAGTGCATTGCCCCTTGCCTAGCATTTCTGCTGCCTACACTCCCCAATCCATACTGCATTATTGAATACTGCCAGAATGAATGATCTCCTCTGAAGAGAGTAGGATCGGTGAGTTGGGGAGGCAGCATGCTCAGCTCAGCCTCTTCCTGTCCTCTCAGCTGAGTCCACCAGGAGACAGTGAGTCTCAGCATATAGAGACTTTCACGTCACAGTCTTGATTTAGTTTCTGATAAGAACTCATGGATACCAGTATAACCTGAGTCATCTATAAATATCAATCAATAATTAATACCTAGGTACACATATTTAGCTATAGAGATACTTAGATATTTTTAAATATTAATTTTAAAGGCAATTTCTTTCAAAGAAGTAAGTTTAGCTTAAAGATTCTTATTTTTTAACAATCATTTGTTATATCACTGAAGTAAGGAAAGAGGTTGAACAAGCCTTTTGAATGTATCACTAGTTTCATAACCACTGGGTGATCTGATATTTAGAATTTAAGGTCACTGTTTCATTTTTTTGGTGGTGGTAGGGCGGGTGTACTGGGAATCAAACTCAGGGCACTCGACTACATTCCCAGCCCTATTTTGTATTTTTTTTTGGAGACAGGGACTCACTGAGTTGCTTAACACCTCGCTTTTGCTGAGGCTTGCTTTGAACTCGCAGTCCTCCTGCCTCCAGTCTCTTGAGCCACTGGGATTACAAATGTGCCTTATCACACTTGGCCACTGTCTCATTTTTATTCAGTTAAACAAAAGATTTTGAAACTCAGCTGTGCTTACTGTTGAGCCCAATATGATAGAGTATCTTGCAATTTGATTTCTCTAACTTTGGGAAATTACAATGAAATGGAATTAGAACTTGAGTTTGTAAGGCAGCATTATGTCCAGTGCATTGTGATCAAATCCAAGTTAGGCTTCCTAATGGGTAAAGAAATTGAACATAACATCTGTGGGCCACACCTACTCACCTGTAAAGTAGGTAAGATCATTTTTACCCAGAAGAGTTACTGCAAGGATCAGCAGAGTAAGACATTATGAGCCTAGCATGATATCTATCATATATCACACCTTAAGAGAATATACCATTATATACTCCACTTGATCATCACAGAAATCCATTAGTTGTGTAATAGAGTTAACTATCTGTTTTATAAAGGAGGAACCAAATTAAAAGATTTAAAGGATTTGCCCAAATTCCGGAGTGGGACTGATCCTTTTATCTCTTGATTGCAGCATTCTTTTTTCTCATTAATGTAACTGGTAAAAATGGGCTACAATGCAACCCATTGTAACTGGAAAAACTGGAAAACTTGAATTTCTAGCTAAGTTTCTATATTTCACCCTCCAAAATTCTTCCATTCTTTTGTTCTGTGAGCAAGTAAAGTGCAGTTGCCCAAGGAAGGATGTTGTATAGTGGTTCTCCAGAGTAGGGTACAAAGGTAAGCAAGATAGTCCACTTGGAAAGAAACTTTTGGAATATCTAATTACATTTCATTTATTTAATCTTAATTCCTTTTAACATATATTTTATAATTTATGTATAGTATTAGTGCAGGATCACATACACATAATTTCTAAATAAATAAATTGATATTCTATTATTAGGAATCTGTATTCAAAATGTTCTGGTGAAAGAAGTGTGTTATTTAATAATTTGCATGTTTGAGAGCACAAATGAGATAACTAAAAGTTTTCTGAATGAAACAGAGGCAAATAGAGGATTAGACAAAAAAACATTATATTGATACAATTATAATGAGTATATCCCATTCTTATGTTCAGGTTAATAGGACACATTACATGCATTTTATAAACTTTAGCATATCACACATTGAAAGAACTATGAGTTGTTGCCCAAACTCTCTTATTTTCAAACAATTCCAGAAAAGTTATAATCCTATTTGTAAAAACTGTCGTTGGTAACCCATTGTGGCATTTAATACATTTTATTACCAAATACAACTTCCTGGTCAATTCAGAATCCTAATGCTGCAAATGAAGTAAATCTTACCACATTATCTTTCCCATGAAGATCACATGTTTTTCATGGATTCTTGACCTGAGATCCAGTCTCTTTCAGCATTGCATGTAAAATGGTGTAGGCTGGTGCATTTTGCATGCAAAGCTCTTTAAATTCTTCTTCTTCTTCTTCTTCTTCTTCTTCTTCTTATTATTATTATTATTCCTCCTCTTCCTTGTCTTCCTCCTCCTCCTCTTCTTTTTTTTTTGGTATTGGGGATTGTACCCAGGTAGCTTTACCACTGAGCTATATCCCCAGTCCTTTTTATTTTTTATTTTGAGACAGGATCTCACTAAGATGCTGAGGATCTTGCCAAGTTGCTGAACCTGTCCTCAAACTTGTGATCCACTTGCCTCAGCCTCTGAGTGGGTAGGATTACAGGTATGCACCACTCCTCCCAGTAAAAGCTCCTTAAATTCTTAAAAATGCCCCAACACAAAAACTTCAAAGATTTATCTCTTAACATGTAATCCCTCTGTAAATAATGTTACTCTTTGGTTATGTTTTCTCTATCTTAAATGTTCTGAATTCCAGCTGGGTGCGGTGGGGAACACCTGTAATTCCTGCACTTCAGAAGGCTGAGACAGGAGAATTGCGAGTTCAAAGCCAGCCTCAGCAATGGCGAGGCACTAAGCAACTCAGTGAGACCCTGTATCTATACAAAACACAAAATAGGGCTGGGGATATGGTCGAGTGCCCCCGAGTTCAATCCCCAGTACCAAACAATTTACAAAAAAAAATGTTCTGAATTCCTTCAGCAGACTCCTATTAGCATTCTGCAGAGCCTTTCAATATCCTTTATTCCACTGACACCAAAGATGACCTAGCTAAAATACCCTTGGCCCACCTGACTTATAAATGTTCCCTGGCATTTTGAAGCCATTTGCATGAAAATCCCACTTATTTTCCTTTTTTTCTTACAGCTTCTAATTTCAAACACTCTATCACTGTGGCTCTCCTTTGAGCTATATTATTTGTGGACCCCAAACTGATTGTAGGATGTTAATAGCTATATGATATATAATGTAATAGGAAAACAATGAATCTAACCTTTAGTGAGCTAGGTGTTTTATGCATTTATCCCTTTTATACTTGAAACCACCCTATAAGTAGGCATTACTATCATTTGCTTGCTCTCCTCTCTGACAGACAAGAAAAATGTACTTTGCTATGTATTCAAATGAAAAACAGGTTGATTTCATCAGAAATATATGCACAGATGCGGTGTGTGTGTGTGTGTGTGTATTTTGTTGTGCCAGGGATTGAACCCAGGAACTTGCACATGTTAAGTATGCTAAGGCTGAGCTACATCCCCAAACTTCATTGAAATATTTATGCATATAGTTTATTAATTCTATTTAGGTTCTTTTCTTTCCTTTCCTTTTTTTGGTGGTATTGAGGATTGAACCCAGGGGTGCTCTACCACAGAGATACATTCCTTACTCTTTCATTTTATTTTGAATTTTGAGACAAGATCTCACTAAATTGCCACATTTGGCCTCGAAATTGTGATCTTCTAGGCTCAGTCTTCTGAGCTGGGATTACAGTTTGATCCTCAGCACCACATAAATAAATAAAGGTAGTGTGTCCATATACAACTAAAAAAATATTTTAAAAAACTACTAAGCTAAGCCTCTTGAAGTTAGGGTATTCATTCATATTTTCCAGAACTGTGTGCAATGCTTCATGCATTAAAGGTGAATGAATGTTGGCTGAAAGAATAAATTGATTCAGCATCTACTTATCCTAGACATGATAGATAATACATTGTAAGTGATCACATATTATATTTGAAGCAAGTAGTATGTATTCTCTTAATTTTATAGTTGAGGAAACTGAGTCTGAAGGCAGTTGAGTAGTTTGTACAAGATCATAAACTTTCAGTGGTAAAAACCATTAGGTAAAGATGTATTTTATTGACACTCTAAAATTCTTGTTCTTTCTGCTAACCATACCAATTGTATGCTTCCTTTGAACATTAAAAGGAACTTGCTACCAAAAATGGTCATGAAAATACTTTGGAAGACATTTCATTTAGTAACCAAATTTAAATTACAAATTAGACATTTCTTTTTTGCAATTTCCTTTCTTTTGACACAGTATAGCAATATAGCTAAACCATGGTAACAAGACTGAATTCACTTTGAAAGCATATAGAATCAATAAAAAACATTTACATATAACTGAAAAAATACTAATACACATTTAACAACCATAACAATACAAATTACCATTTCCTAACTCTTAAATACTAAATGATCTGATTATATATGTGGGAAATATCAATGTCTTATTAGAGATATTTTCATTTTTATACATAATTTTTCCATAAGAATTAATGAGGGCTCACAAATATATCTTCATATCATCACTAAACATTTATTAGTGACATCTCTGAAAACATTTAAAGTTTTTCCAGTTTCAGTTAATATAAAAATTTCATAATATTTGATGTGTTATTTCATTCTTTAGTAACAGGCAATTTTATGTTTCTTTTATTATTTTAAGTTATCCACAATTATTATTTTAAAGGAAATTATTTTAACTAACTATAGGTTTTAATTTTTTATATTTTAAAAATAGAGAGTGCTTTTTAAATTTTTAGAGCAAAAATATTTTTGTAGCTTACCACTCATACTAGTACCCTTAATATTATCTTTCAAAGTCACTATGTTGAATAGTGGTTTTAGAATATTTAACTAAACATAATGTTAAACAGTATCAATTTTATCATTTCAAAAAAGTTTACCACTTAATCTGATCATTATAAACTTCAATATAACAAAGAATAGGAGAATAAAGTTTAATTTTAATCAAAATATCATTTTTAATGATATACATCATCATTGAAGCATAATAGTAAATTGTGAAGAAAATATATTCTTTTTAAAATTTTTTTGTAGATGAACACAATACCTTTATCTTACTTATTTTTATGTGGTGCTTTTGGATCAAACCCAGTGCCTCTTGTGTGCTAGGCAAGCACTCTCCCACTGAGCCACAGCCCCAGTTCATGAAGAAATTACCTTCAAAGCTGATATCTTCTGTGATGTTTAAATGAACATTTTTGCTCTAAATTTGCCTTATTGACTTTTGCATTAGTGGCCTACTACTGGAAACAGTATTGTGTACATTATACACACATATGCATATGTAAGCCATACATTGCATTTAAATTATGCAAAAATTAGAATCAATTTTCTGAGTTCAAGGACAAGAAGAGGGAATAATCAAATAAAACAAGGACGCTTTAACATATCACATCACCATGAGATGACTTTTATATTAAAGCCAAAGTTTTATGTTTACCATTATCATCTGTGAACTTACCTGGTATGCTGCCCGCTTCACTGACAAAAAGCCTTCAAAGTACATGGGTAGAGCAGTAATCTTTAATCTTTCCTGGAAGATCTTGCGAGGGGCTGGTTTCGGGGGCTTCTTAGCCATCATACCCTCTCTGGTGTGTGGTTTGGTTTCAATTGTATCCAGTCTCAAACAAAATGAAATCTCCCTTGCCTGAGAGGAAAAGGCAACTGTTCAGAGAGGAAGTTCTGACTTGCTTTTTTAACCACAAATATTACCACCAGCAGGAGACACACAACTCCCTCTCTCTCTCTCTCTCTCTCTCTCTCTCTCTCACACACACACACACACACACACACACACACACATTTTTTTCCCTTTACATTTTGTGAAGTAAGAAATAGTCATAGACCAGCTTTTTGAGGGCAGTCTCTGAGTAAACAAACTGTACTTAGATTTATAACAGCAAAATAAACAGAAGATTAATATCACCTGAGGATGAAAGAAATAGGCATAGAGATCATGGGCTTTAGGGAAGACATCAAGGACACAGTTGTATTTTCCATCTTTTTTTGTGGTGGTTGTTTGTTGTTGTCCATCTTTATTTTCAGAAATCATGGCATGAATAAACACTGCTTCACTGGAAATTACTTCATAGGATAATTATATTAGTGGTGATTGTGTTGATTAAATATTTCAGGGCCAAACTTTGTTTAAATTTAAAAATAACACACCATGATTTTCCTTACACCATGCCCATTCTTAAGGTTCACTAAAACCCTTATATTGTGGAAACAGAAATATTCACATTTGTGTCCATAGGTATTTTGAGTGTATGGATTACCAGTATTTTGGGGGGAAAGCCAATAAAGACAACTGCAAATCTCAAACTTACAGTTTGTTATTTTATGCTTTTTGAGCTGTGATCACTAATACTATGATATTTAATAAGATTCATAGAAAAAGAACTCAATTGTTTCATGTGAAAAATGGTCCTGGAGATGTGCCATTTGGCCCAATACAGCTCAGGGATTAATGGGAGAAGGGAATGTTAGAAGGAATTTTGATTTGTCTTACAGGGGTCCTGAGAATTTCCACCTTTGCCTATTTTATCCTCAACATTTCAGAACTACTATAAATTTATGACTGCATGGGCCCAGTTTGACTAGCCTATTCTCTGAGATCAGAACAAGCCAGGAATCCTCAGTGAGATCCTCTTTTTCTAATGGAGAGACCACATGATTTTTTCCTCTACTGCTATGGGTCCCACTGAATTGGCAGCTTTACATATGGGGAGTCAGATTGTTTGTAAATTGAGTTGGGACCATACATATTGATTATCAGTAAATCAGAGAAGAGTTTCAGCTGCATTATCAAAATAGAGGAAATTTGAAAAAGAAACTGGAAATTGAAGTCACAATTATTGCCCTGTTTTAATAATATGTCTAGACCTGATTTCCTGTTAACTGAAACTTCAAATAGTAAAATATAAGTCCAACTGGATTTCATAAGGACAAAATGTAATAATTTTTTAGTTTTAGTATATGAAGAAAATGAGTTGAATGACATAGAAAAACCTGATTTGATAAATGATCAAATTCACCTTTTGGAAAACTAGTAGCTGATGTAATACAAGGAGGAGGTGAAAAGAGGGATGAGAAGTGAGAAATGAAAAGATAAAAGCAGAAGGAGATAGGATGCTGGAGATTATCAGTGATTGGAATATGAGAAAAGTAGTCACTGGCTTTATGGTCATGGCATTTTATGTGAAAGAAGAAAGAATGCCTCCAGAAAACTGTAAAGACAGGATAACTTTTGTGAAATAAGAATCTGGTTAATTATGTCTTTCTTACTTTATAAGAAATAAACCATCAAAAAAAGACAATATAAGTTACTTGGTCTGCTGATTTATAAATAAAATTAATCCTGAATATATCAAGACTGAAATTGTCTCCCCTGCCAAAACAAACTGCAAAATGTAAAAATTTGTAAACATTATTAGCCAGTTAGACCTGTCTGCAATTTCCAACATCATTGTATACCTGTACCATTACAATGGCAATCTCTTATAGATATCTCAAAACTAGTCTCCTAGTTTTCACTATTTTTCTTTTCTGATTCATTTAAAATGGAACCTAATCAAGACACTCTCTTTAATGGATACTATTGATTTTGAGGTTTCTGCTTTCATTTCTTCATTGAATACTAAATACTTAGGGAGTATTAATAATGTGTCCCACTATGGCACACAAGGTCTTTAGTAATCCCATCTTAGTGAATTTTGCTTAAACCATTTCTAATTCTATATATATATAGATCTATATGTGTAATATGTATATTCAATATATAAATATTATATTTTCCTTCCCCTCCATTTAAGATCTTTTACTGCTTCTTTAGGAAATAAGGTAGATTGGTACTTGACATCCATTCCAACTCCTTCTAGCACACAGTTCTTTATTACAGAAACTGAAAAGCTAGACACTACATTTCTATCTTTGCCACTGGGGTTAGAAAGCATTACATGATTGGCAAAGCAGGTAGGAGGAAGAATTCATTCTACTGCTGTTTTCAGTTATTCTAACCAAAAGAAAGGTAAGTGTAGTCTGTGTGTATCCAATTTTTCTATGGCAGTGTTGTCAGACGTCCCAGTGTCTGATCACCAGTTTCATGGGTGTTGATAATCGAGCCATGCAACATTGATTTTGCTGGTGTATTTTGTATTAGGTAGGGTGTGGTCTGGAGCCAGAAGAAGGAGGCTTCCTACTCATTGTAGAATTCTTATTTGTGGTGCTTTCCACAATGTGGGAGTTTTATAACTGTGGTGGCTTCCTGATTACAGTACAAGGATGGTCTTGGATATGTTAGTGTTAGTATCAGTTTCACAATTTTTCAATTTGCTTCCTGACTATAGAAACAGTACCTTAATTCCTCAGTGTTTCTTTGGGAATTATTCCTGGAAACCCAAAATGCACTGTTTCTTCATCTTTTCCAATAATTCTGTAACTGTCAAATGCCTGGTAGTGGATCACTTTTTGCCTAAACTAGTGATTACAAATTCCAATGTATGTAATTGATTGTCTATAGAATAAATGAGAAGTTATCCTAATATTGAAGATGAACCATAACCTGTTTTCATTTTGGACACTTTTCAATATCAGAAAAATTTCTCTGTGTCAAAAACATATCATTTCTGTTCCATGTCTTTGATGGCAGTTTATCTTCCTATTTCCTTTACTTAAAAAAAAAAAGTCTTACTTTTAGGTACAGTGTGCAAGCTCCAGTTTTGACATTTTATAATTAATGAGTTTCTATAGTCAATTAAATTTACACATATATACTTAATTTAAAATGCTTGGGAAGTAGCATGACATTTCACCAAAATATGCTTACTCTGTATAATTAAGTTATAGCTAAAAAATAAATCCAGGCACTATTCGAATAACTCCTTTTACAAAGAACTCAACACTTACTAATTCTCAACATTTCTAATGCTTCAAGTTACAATGCACTAAATATTACTTCTACCATTTTAAAATGTTTCCTATAAACTTATAAGTGACAATAAGAGTTCTCAATATTTTGACAAAAATTTTAAAGGTCATAAAACAATCAGAATTCTTCATACTGATTATTAAGATGGCTTTGCCTGGTTTTAGCATTTTTATATTCCTACATATTTACAGTCCCACATAACCTTCAAAGCATTGACTACCTGAAATTTAAAAAGGTGTCCTATATTATTTGCCAATTTTTGCTCAAAGTAATTTTAAATCTTTTCAAGAAAAAATTATGCTGAATTGTATTATTAAGCTTTCAAAATCTAAAAATATTTTGATGACAAAAGTTCCTTTTTGTAAGGTGTATGTGTACTACAAGTAAACTAAGATACGGAATAGAGACTGACAGAATACTGTTATTTGTTGTGTTCTTAGATTGAGAGAAACAGTGTGTACATAATAGAAGATAATTGTAATTTAGAATCAAATGGTTGACACAAATTTAGAAAATGAAGAGGTGATTTAACTTATATAGCACTTTGCAATTAAAGGACTTATTACAGACCTTAACAATTCATTACATAGAAAAACTGTGTTTTTGTGAAACTTGCTGCCACCTACCTGCACATTGCAAACATACACTATTAACATGGTGATTATGGTCCAGGACAGCATTTCTTTCTGAAGGTAGTTTTGTCAGAAAAGGCCACTTAACATAAATCTACTTCAAAGTGCAACCAATATTTGGTAGTAAAGAGTAGGAAAAAAATTATTTATGTGAGAAAATAAAAACGAGTCAAGTATGGTGGTGCACACTTGTGATTGCAGTTACTAAGGAGGCTGAAACAGAAGGTTCAAGTTTGAATCCAGCTTTAGCAACTTAGTGAGATTTTATCTCAAAATAAAAAATAAAAAAAGAGTTCAATGGTAAAGTGCCCCTGAGTTCAATCTCCAGTACCAAAAAAAAAAAAAAAGCTTATTTTATTTTAGCACATATTAATTTATAATTGCAACTATGCTATAAATTTTAGAATAAATTCATTTCAGTGTAATTTTTTGACAAATAATGTTATGATAGTAATTTTCTAATTTTTACACTTTTGACATTGATACTTTAAAAATAGTCATTAATATCTGGCTTATTTTATTTAATATAATGCTTCTGAGATTCATTCATACTCTTGTATTTATCACTAGTTTGTTTTTATGGCTGAGAAGTATTCTACTATATCAGAGTAATACATTTTATCCACTCACAAAGACAGATGATTGTGCTTGTGCTTAACTGTGGAGTAGAACTGACTAATTAGCTGGACTAATTAATTTTAAGTGGTCAGTTCACTTCTGAATATATTTGTGCTCTGACTTCCATTTCTTTATGGAGTCTTGTTATTAAAGAAACTTTGATATTAAATACCCATAATCATTCAATGGAAAACAAAGGTCTAGAATAAAATACTCTTTGAAAACGTTTTACCATTTATAAATTTTAAATTATCTAAAATTATAGGTAACTACAAGCTTTTACTTCCCTTTCAAGCTAAATTTTTGGATCCTTTATTTTCCCTATATACACATTTACATGTACACTACTTTAATAGACCGTTATATAAACACATATAGCATATACACTCGTGCATGTGCACCCACATACCTTTTGCCAAGTAGTAGTGAGAAAACTTAGATTTAATCAATTGTTATAGTAGCTCATAAAGAGTAATCTTTTTTGTTGTTGTTTTGTTTTTGAGTACTGACGATTGAACTCAGGGACCCTTGACCACTGAGCCACATCCCCAGCCCTATCTTGTGTTTTATGTAGAGACAGGGTCTCACTGAGTTGCTTAGCGCCTTGCCCTAGCTGAGGCTGGCTTTGAACTCGCGATTCTCCTGTCTCAGCCTCCCAAAGTGCTGGGATTACAGGCGTGCACCACCAAGCCTGGCATATGTACTAATCTTGATGTATTTTTGGAGGGTTTATAATAACAAATATATTTTTAAAGAAATAAATATTACTCCACCATCAATCAACAACCCTATTTTAGGATATTAAAGCCATGCTGTGACTATTAAATACTATATTTGAATGGGTACGAATGGAACTTGGAACTGAAAAGTTTGTGTGGAAACTGTGGTTTCCATAACTATTTTCAAAAGGTCATATTTCCATTTCTCTCTAGACTAGCCCATCTCTACCATGCTCTGTGCTCATTTTACACCAGAACATGTCTTTGCATTTCAGTTTTCTCAAAATAATTGTAAGAGTTCCTGTTTCCAGTGGAAGCAGAAGGATATAATTTTACATGTGTATTTTACATCTGTGAGTGTGCTTGCTAAAATTCTCACTGGAAGCCAAGAGTGTAATGATTAAGAGATCAGTTCTGGAGTCAGTTCTTGGGTTAATGCCCAGCTCTGCTATTTATTGATATGATTTGGGGCAAGTTACTTAAGTCTCTGCGTTCCAGTGCCCTTTATAAAATAGGGATAATAATTGTCCTCTCATAGGGATGTTCCAAATGCTTCAAATGCATGTGATGCATTTATAGAGCTTGGCATATGGTGTTTACTCAATAAACATTTTTATTATTATGTATTACCAATGTGAGAATACCAAATTGTACATAATGTGGACTGATTGGCAAAACTTTTAAACAGAGTAAAATGAGAAACGTTCATAACCATACCAATATCTTTCTTATTGAAAGCTTACTGTCTTCTAAGCATTGTGCATAGATCTTAACAGGAACTATTTGACTCTAGCACCTCAACAACTTTATTATTATTTCCTTTTTATATGCAAGGAAATTGAGCAACAGAGAATTAATGAGATTGCCCTTGAAGGCATAAGTAATAGTGCAACACAAGTCTGTCTGATTTCAGAGTTTATAACCTCTTTCTTCTCAACCAATAAATAAAACAATGAGTAAAATAAAAAATTAGCTTTTGTTACAGCACTACAAGTTTTAAAAAATTATTAGCTCAACTCATGATTAGTGAGTTTATTCAATAATTAATCTATTTCCTGATTAAAGTTTTCTTGTAATTTTTTTCTTAATCATAAAAACCAGACAGAATTTCATAGTCTGACACGAGTAAGGTGGGATTAAGTCTTCAGAGCACCTAATTTATATTTCCATTATATCACTAAGGAAACGTCTAGGATGGAGAAAAAATGTTACTCTAGACGACATAGCTTCAGGTGTCTTGGTATAGTTCTTTTTTTTCTTCAAAATACACTTAATATCAAATAGTTTATCTGGAACCAGAATTAAAAGAATATTTGACAGTTGTGAAATGTGTGTTTATTTTGATACTTCTAATTAGTTGTACAACTAATTCATGACAAATTACCAGCTTGATTTTAAATTATTTCTTTAAGAATGTTTTTTATTTTTATTTTTGATGGCATCAAATTTGGGATCCTTAAATTTGACATTAGGGAACATATTCATGTTTGCATTATCACACATTTTTTAAGCTTAGAAAGCTCTCTCCAGCACTTGCTGATACTCTGGATAGTATCAACATGCCCTCCAGATGCCTGTCGCTTAGCTTTGTATTCTCTAATATTGTCCAAAAGAGTTTCTGTATAAGATCAAGTTCCTTATTAAATGCTTCTGTAGTAACACCCATGTTCCTCCGCAAATGGCTTGAGAGCGCCGACCCAGTGAGAGAGGAACCTGATGCAATTCTATGTCACTGTCCGGAATCTGGTACCCGCGGATTCAGGGGAGTTCTCAGAGACAGACTTCCACTGCCAGGGCTCTAGGTGAGACAGAAGCCAAACAGCGTTAGAGCAGTTCTCCCGTGACATCATACTGAAGTGATATATATTTCACATGGGTCAAATATTGTTGGCAATGCTTCATAAAAATATTTACATACTTGGATAAAGAATACAAGCCCTCTCTGGCATCACATTATTATTATTTTTAAAAAATATTTTTTAGTTATACATGGACACAGTGTCTTTATTTTTGTTTTACTTATTTTTATGTGGTGGTGAGGATCGAACCTAGTGCTTCACATGTGCGAGGTAAGCGCTCTACCACTGAGCCACAACTTCAGCCTCTTATCACTATTATTACTGGTGTGATGACGTAAAGATAGGTTGGGTGTGGATGACGAATCAGCACAGGGTAATCTTTCTTTTCATAACATCTTCTGCAATTTCAACTTCTTATCCAAGTATTACTTGTTATTCCATAATGGAATTGCTGGGAAGTTTTACAACGGGTTCAAGGAGCAAACATGGTCTCAAGACCGTGCCTTCCAAATAAGAGTCCGGCCCCGCGGCTGTCAACTGCGTGGGGCTGACGTAGCGAGGGACGCCAGAGCACTCCATCCCCTGAGGGAAAGAGGAATCCAGCTGCGAAAGGAGGAACCGTGATGACGCCATGAGGGGGCGGGTCCAATAACAGCTTGCTTTCCATTGGGTGGTGCGGCCTGTTTTGCGCATGTGCGGGCCGTTTCAAACCCCGCTGCGCGCGGACGTACTTGTTTGTTGAGGGTGGAGCCAATTGGGCAAGGGGCGTAAGAAGCGCAAGCTTGCTGGCTAGCTTCTCCTGCACCCGCGAATTCAGGGGCGTTCCTGGGCCGCTGTCTAACCGCCAGTCCGGCGTCTGGGTCTGTGCTCTACCTTCTTCAGCAGTACCCCTCTTGGACTTACTTCTTCCTCCGACTCCGTGCGTGGGCGGAGCCGGGCCAGAACATGGCTGCGTCGGGTCTGGTAAGTGCGGGCCTTGGCCTCTGAGGGGGAACAGAAAAGCGGCCGCCCTTGGCTTGGGCATCCTAGGTCGGGGGAAGGAAACCTTGGGCCGGGGACAGTGTGGCTTCTCCGGGATTTCAGTGGAAATCCATAATTTCTTTTTATTATTTTCTCAAGGTTTCATGTCGTAATTGCGTCTATAACTGCGTTTTCTCTCTAAAAGCTTGTGATTTCTACCTGTTAGCCTAGCTGTATTTCCTAGACCTCGAAATACGTTCTACCTATATTAGAAGTATACCTTTGCTTCAGTTTTGCTGGTCTGGAGAAACAGATTATTGATTATGTAACCTGTCTGAAAAGAATTTGACGTTCTCCTTTAATCTTTTGTCAGAATGTTGAGAATTGTATGCAGTTGAGGCTAATATTTATGAGAGCATTTCTTATTGAGAGAATCTTATAAAAAGCAACTATTAGTTAAAAGGTGCAACTTTGAATGACTAATGAGGAACAGAACTTTATTTTGTTTCCATGTTTCTGAGTACCCTCAATATTCATTAGTTTGTATTTCAAACTTTCCTATGGTATTATAAAACTTATCATTTCCTATCCTGAACTTGTATTTTCTAATTTATCTCTTTTACGAAATATTCAACGTTGTGATCCCCCAGTATGTAAAGTTGTGTATGCATAGAGATACACGGAAAGGATGGCATAGTGTGTACTTCTTCCTACGACGAACATGTACGTTGTTTACGTTATATATAATCAGAAAAAAACCATTCTTGGGGAAAAGAAGACTAAAACTTAGCAGATGACTACAGTTCACTTTTTCAAATGCCTGTCATAAACTTAGAACTCTTTTGAACCTTTTAGTTCTAATATCTGACTGTGTTGTAATCAATTTAAAAGACAAGGGGAAAGAGGAATTGGGAGATTGTGTTCAGCCATTCCTGTACTTTAGTGGTTAAGGCAGGGGTGGGGACGGGGTGATTTGCTCTTGGGGATGTATTTGATGGTGATTGGAGAAATTTTTGCTTTTTCCTAAGGTAGGGGTGATGTGGAGGATGAGGAGGGCTATAGGGCATCTAGTGGGCAGAAGACAAGGGTGCTATTAAGCATCTTTAATGAATGGAACAGGCCCCCACAACGAAGAATTATCTCATCCAGAATATCAGTAGTTGGGGGTTGACAGATCCTAAATATTGATATACAATATTAGATTTTTTGAGAAACATAATTTCACTCTGAATGAAAGAAACTCACATTGAAATCAACTGAAGAATAAGTTGAAAGCAACAGTGTATATTTATTTTGAAAATTAGCAATTTTTATGTTCTGATTTTTAGAATTTAGGAATGTTGTTTGTCTTTGTTCATCACTGGCTTTCTAGTGTGCTTAAATAGCACAGGACATTCTGATAGGTGCTCAGTATTTGTTGAATAGAAGAATTTCCTGGAATCTTGGCCTTAAAATTTTCCTACTTAAAAGGGGAACAGAGTACTTTACAGGCTTTAAGTTTTATAACATTTAAATGTGCAGATTGGTGAATCCTTCCATTTATTGAGTGAAATTAGGAAAGTGTCCATAAGTTAGGCTTTGGAAGAATGTTCTCAGAGTCAACTTTTTACTTTATTGTTTCACAGTGCTGAGTAACGGAAAGAGACCTAGGTACTTGAATTAAAAGTTTTCATCTTTGTTCCGTCTCAACTCTAGTCAGAATGGTAAAGATCAAGGATACAAACAATACATGCTGGCAAGATTATAGGGAGAAAGGAACACTTACACATTGTTGGTGGGACTTGAGACTAGTACAACCACTCTGGAAAGCAGTTTGGAGATTCCTCAAAAAACTAGGCATGGAACCTCCATGGTTTAACCCAGCTATCCCACTCCTGAGTATTTTCCCAAAAGATCTAAACTTGGCCTGCTACAGTTGCACAGCCACATCAATATTTATAGCAGTACAATTCACAATAGCTAACTTATGGAATCAATCCAAATATCTGTCAGTAGATGAATGGATTAAGAATACGTTCTATTCAGCCATTTAAAAGAATACAGTTATGGCATTTGCTGGTAAATGGATGGAGATGGAGAATATTGTGCTACTAAGTGAAATTAGCCAAACTCAGAAACTCAGAGGTCGAATGTTTTCTCTCATATGTGGAAGCTACAGAAAAATAAAGGAAAGGGGGAGGAAAGAATAGGATAACATGAAGAACCAATCAAATATAAATTAGTAGGTGAGCAAAAGGAAGTCTAGTAGGGTAGAGGAAGACGATGGGGAGGTGGGGAGGATGAGAGGGAAAGGGAACTGAAATTGATTTCCATGCATGTATGAGTTTATTGAGATGAACCAAACTACTGTGTATAACCATTAAGCTAAAACAAAAAGTTTCCATCTTTGAATAATAGCAAAGCTATTGTAATATTGTAATAATAGGGCTGGGATATAGCACAGTAGTAGAGTGCTTGGTTTAGCCTGCACAGGGTGCTGGGTTTGATCCCCAGCACTAGAAACCAGAAAACAACAAAAAGACTTGTAATAGAACAGAGACCTGATAGATATTTCTGTTCCTTAGTTTGCCATCTGTAAAATACATTCCATCTTTTTGTTTTTTAGGTACTTCATAAATATAATAAGCTCTCACCTTTGTTAAAGACATTTTTATTTCATAAGTTTTCTTATTAACATATCTTTTTTAAAAAATATGTTTTTAGTTGTGGATGAACCTTTATTTTGTTTACATATCTTTTTGGGGGGTTGGGTACTGGGTATTGAATTCAGGGGCACTCAACCACTGAACCACATCCCCAACCCTCTTTTTGTATTTTATTTAGAGACAGGGTCTCACTGAGTTGCTTAGTGCTTTGCTTTTGCTGAGGCTGGCTTTGAACTCTCGATCCTCCTGCCTCAGCCTCCCAAGCCACTAGGATTATAGGTGTGCACCACCGCACCTGGCTTACATATCTTTTTTTTTAATTTTTATTTTTTAGTTGTTGATGGATCTTTATTTTATTAATTTATTATTTATATGTGGTGCTGAGAATCAAACCCAGTGCCTCACGCATGCTAGGCAAATCCTCTACCACTGAGCCACAACCCCAGCCCACATTAATATGACATACAGACTAGGTAGGCAAAGGTCTGGGAAGAATATAAGTCAAGACAAAGATCTTCTCAAGTTTCTTAAAATCTAACAGAGGCTTTTTTTTTTTTTTTTATTTCTCCTCTTTTCCTAAATAATTGAATCCTAAAGTTATTAAGTGGGGCCAAGCAAGACAAGTATCCCTGTGGGTGGGGAACTACAGTGGCTCAGAGCATGTATGTAATGGGGCCTAAGCAGGGTTGAGAGCGTAGCCTCGCTCAGGATGCCAGTGCAAGAGTGAGGTGAAGATTGCATCCATGTGAGTAGGGGGCAGCTTGTGTGGGGCATGAGTTTAAGCACAAATGGGTGAGATCCACATAGGAGGATTCCTGCAAAGGTGTTGGAATCCCAGGTTGGGTGAAGGGAGCATTCCTATGGATAGACATTTTAGTGTGGAGTAAGGAAGGCATCTATGCAGAAGGGAAATGTTGGCTCAACATGGTAAGTGAACCTGAGTGTATCACAAGGGCATCTTCACAGGACAGTGGCTTGCTTAAGGTGTCAGAGCCTGAGCTGAGCTAAGAGGGAATATATATGAGAGAGGTGGCTGAGTTCCAGGGGGAGAGCTTCTGTAACTGAGAGGGGTGTGGGAAGTTTGAGCCTTAGAAGAGTGTGGAAATGCCATTGTGGGGGTTAGTACTGTATGAGTTGATAGCATGGAGAATGCTCAAATAAGTGAATAAGTATGTGTGTGATCATATTTTACGTTATTAAGAATTTTTCTTGCTCTCTGTTCAGTGTTTATAGTAGGACACTTTAGTTTTATGAATCTAGCATTTCAGGTATCTAGAAGGTATTACAATTTTCTTGTTTTTGAGGTTTTCTTCTCTCCCATCATTGATATTAGTTTTCTCTTGAGTCTCTTTCATTTAAAAAAAAAATTATATCTTGACTTTTTTCCTTTTCTGTTTCAGAGACATAACATGTGTGGCAATCTATACTGTTGATCATATTTGAGACTGAGACAAACGAATACTGTTCAGGAGGACTGTGTTTATGAGGATAGGGGAAGCTTGAGTATTACAATTTTCTTGTTTTTGAGGTTTTCTTCTCTCTCATCATTGATATTAGTTTTCTCTTGAGTCTCTTTCATTTAAAAAAAAAATTATATCTTGACTTTTTTCCTTTTCTGTTTCAGAGACAACATGTGTGGCAATCTATACTGTTGATCATATTTGAGACTGAGACAAACGAATACTGTTCAGGAGGACTGTGTTTATGAGGATAGGGGAAGCTTGAGTATGCTGTTCTGTATAGAGGTTTTCCTTTAATTGTCCTGCTTTTAGTCTCTTTTCTTTCTGCCTTTATTTCTTGAATTTCCTAGTTATGCATTTTTTAAATGACTTTTTCCTAGCCAAATCACTGTCCCTTCTCATTGGCGACAGTATCCTCTGAGCTTACTTTAGGCTGCTATTGTTATTTCTTTTTCATCATTTATCACTCTTCATCTATTTTTTTATCTTCCAGTAATTTGTTAAATTTGTTTATGTAAATGGTGTTACATTCCATTTTCCTTTTTCAGAGTTGTTGTATGTCATGTTAGTCCTTTATTATTTTAGTGGGATCTTCCTGTGGGGAAGGGACATAAATAGATATTGTTAATCAACCAACTTGAATTACTGGAAGCCCAGATATTTAGGTTTTTGATGATGGAAAAGGTATGAGTGGAGGTGAAGGAAGAAGAGGAATAAAATGAATTAGACCTGGATAGGGGTGAGGAAGTAATATCAGAAAGGTTTGGAAATAGTAGGTATGAGGATTATTTCTCTTCTACTTGATCCATAATTTCTCATTTTGGCTTTATAATAGGTGATTGAAAAATACTTAGCAAATGAAGAAATGAAATTTTTTGGCATGCCATTATTGGAATGAAATTACTTTGAAAGTAAAGTGTATGTGATTTCATTTTAAACAAAAGTAGGAAATTGACAATTAACTTTTCTTCCAGGATCATCTCAAAAATGACTACAGAAGAAGGTTTTGCCGACCTTCCAGGTAATTTATATATATTTAACCTTATAAGATGACTTTTGATTGATCTTTAGAAATTGGATTTTTAAATGAAGAAAGGAAAAACTATTGCTATCTAATATAATATTTCTACTGAAATAATGATTTCTGTGCCCACTAAATAAGTGTAGGCATCTTAGTTATTTTATACAAAAAAAATATTAAGACAGGTGGTAATGACTTAGTGGTAGTGAAAACAGAAATTTACCTGATAAGGTGATGGACCAGAAGGAAGCAGTTTCAGTTTTGACTGAATGGCAGCCCTGGGTTAAGTGCTCAGTAGGATGGATTTAATGTTAGTGTTATAAAGATGTAGCTTATTTCAGTAGGAAGAAAAGAAAAAATAACAAATGGTTGTCATACATTTGCTTGTACGGTGCTTTATTTGGGTTACTTTGAGCCTTCTTTTAGTTATAAAATCTGTAAATTTTCTACCTAAATATTTGACAATTATAGGATGGATAGCATGCTTTTTGTATAAAGATATTATTGTCTATAATCAAATGTTTATTAAGCCTCAGTTTTAACTAGACCCAGTGTTGCATAGAAATAGTCCCCTCTCCCCCCGAAGAATTTTGTATTCCTGTTTCGAAGATGTATGTTTACATTTTTTTTTTAAGAATTTTTTTAAACATTTATTTTTTAGTTGTAGGCAGACAGAATATTTTTATTTTATTTTTATGTGGTGCTGAGGATCGAATCCAGTGCCTCACGCATGCCAGGCGAGCACGCTACCACTACGCCATAACCCCAGCCCTATGGTTACATTTTTGAAATTACTTAATGAACAAAAATAATACTTGTAATATAGTAATTAGTAATATGTATGTCATAGAGATTAGATGGTGCATATCAGAATTTTATATTGATTGAAATCCAGATGTCCTTCAGCAGGTAAATGATTAAAGACTGTGGTACACTCTAGCATAAGATAATATTTAGCACTGAATAAAATTGAACTATTGATACATACTACATGTGTAAATACATATAATATGTATGAATCTCCAGAGGATTATGCTGAGTGAAAAATGTCAATGCAAAGTATTACATGCTTAATGATAATTTATATACCTTTTTTTTTTTTTTAAATGACAGACTTTAGAAATGGAGGACAGATTAGTGGTTGCCAGGGGTTAGGAATGTGAGGTTAGGAGGCAAGAAGGAGGTTAGATGGAGGTGAATATATCTTTAAAAGGCAATAGGGAGACCTTTATGGTGATCAGACTGCTCAGTAATTTGACTCTGGTTGTGATGTTAGAACTTCCATATGTGGTATGTGGTGTAGAAGTAAATACATGCATACAAACGCACAGAAATGAGTGCATATAGAACTGGAAATCTGGATAGGTAGATTTTATCAATAACATCCTACTTGTGATATTATGCTATAATTTTGATACTGTTGGAGGGAACAGGGTAAAGTGAACAAAGTAACTCCATTATTTTGTATAACTACATGTGAATCTATATCTATAATATACTTGTTAATGAAAATAATTTATTCTGATTGATAAGCTGTTAAATTGTTATTATCAACAATTAATGATATTGAGTCAAAAGTGTATTTGAGAATTTGTAGGGAGGAGTAAGTTGCTTGGAGATAGATGTTAGGACTTGTGAATATAAAATCGTCATTAAAGAAGCATTTCAGGGCTGAGGATAATAGCTCAGTAGTAGATCCCTTGCCTGGAATGCCCAAGGCCTTGAGTTCATTCCCTACCATCACATTTAAAAGAAGAAAAAAAGCATTTCAGGACTAATTGGATTCATTCAAAAAATTTTATGTTCTCATTGAAATACAGCTGTAGTCTAAAACAATGTCAAATGATGAATATTTAACTGAAATATAATTGTTTATGTACCATGATAATGACATAGTTCTCTATATGTAAGGAAGGGCAGAGTTCACTTGAGGGAACTCTTGGACCCTCAAGTACTCTTTTTGTGTTCAAGTAGTAAAAATACATTTTTTAAAGGTGAACATGCCTATAATTCCAGCGACTTAGCAGGCTGAGACAGGAGAATCACATGTTTGAGGCCAGTCTCAGCAACTTAGTGAGACCCTGTCTCAGGATAAAAAATAAAAAGGACTATGGTTGTGGCTTAGTGGTAAAGCACCTCTGGGTTCAGTCCCTAGTGCCAGGGTGGGTGGGGGGCATATATATAAATATATATAATTTTTTCTGTTAAGTAATTGACATTTCATGATAAGAAGATATAGTATTTTCAGATAGATGGTAATGAATAGCAAGTATCTTTCAGTAATGATACATTTCCCCTTCTTTTTTGTTAGGGTACCTGACATTAATACAGGGCAAGGACAGAACATGCTGGAAATCTTACAAGACTGTTTTGAAGAAAAAAGTAAGACTTCATTTCTAGATAGACTTTGAGGGTTGGAATGGATGGAAATGTAAATTTGTCATGTTGATTAATATCAATTGCAGCAAATATATTCTAGTGTTTAAACATATATAAAATATTTTCCTCAGAATTTCGAGTACATGTACCATCTTTTGTGTGACTACTAGTACATTAAATATAATGCTGACAAAAAAAAAAAAACCATAGTAATTTGCAGTGATTTTGTTTTTAAAATTTCACACTTTTTATTTTAGGTCTTACCAATGATTTTAGCATAAATTCTACAAAGTCGATGCTTTATTCAACACCCAGAGTGAAAGACAGTTGTATTCAGTCCCCAAGCAAAGAGGTAAGCCAAAAAGGAGAACTGATACAGATTTAATATTTTAATGAATGAAACTGTGCACAATGTACTTGTGTTCCTTTCAGTTGTCTTATTCTGAAAAGAGAATCCTATACCCAAAGGACTTAAAATCAGCATACTTTAGTGATGTGGCCACATCAATGTTTATAGCAGCTCAGTTCACAGTAGCTAAGCTCTGGAACCAACCTAGGTACTCTTCAACAGATGAATGGATAGAGGAAATGTGATATGTGTGCACGCACACACATACATACACACACACACACACACACACACACACCCTGGAATATTATTCAGCCATAAGGGAAAATGAAATTATAGCATTTGCCAGTAAACGGATGGAACTGGAGACTGTCATGCTAAGTGAAATAAGCCAATCCTAAAAACCAAAGGCCAAATGTTCTTTCTGATAAGAGGATGCTAACACACAATGGGAGTAGAGCGTGGAGAATAGAACTACTTTGGATTAGGCAAAGGGGAATGAAGGGAAGGAACTGGGGTTGGGAATAGAAAAGACAGTAGAATGAATCAGACATAACTTTCCTGTGTTCATATATGAATACACCACCAGTGTAACTCCACATCACATACAACCACAAGAATGGAAAGTTAGGGGCTGGGATTATGGCGCAGTGGTAGCGTGCTCGTCTAGCACACATAAGGCACTGGGTTCGATCCTCAGCACCACATAAAAGTAAAATAAAGATATTCTGTCACCTACAACTAAAAAAATAAACATTTAAAAAAAAAAAAAGAATGGAAAGTTATACTCCATGTATGTATAATATGTCAAGATATATTCTACTGTCATGTATAACTAAAAAGAAATAAAAAATAAAAAATTAAGAGAGAATCCTGTATTTCCATTCACTGTCTATAAAATTCAGAGGTATTCAACTTTTTTTTTTTTTTTGATTTAATGTTTCCTATGTTTGAAATTGGGAGTCAGGAATTAGAATTTTTCTTTTCTTTTTTTTTTTTAGTTGTAGATGGACACAATACCTTTATTCTGTTTGTTTATTTTTATGTGGTGCTGGGAATTGAACCCAGTGCCTCACATGTGTGAGGCAAGTGCTCTACCACTGAGCCACAACCCCAGCCCCAGGAATTAGAATTTTTCTGTCTAATTATAGCAGTCATTTTACATTTCTTCTAAAATAATACTTCATTAGGAAAGTGGGCAGCTAGTAAAGTTCCTGATCAGATTGACAAGTTTGGTTATTTTCTGATGACTGAAGTTCTTTTATTGCTATACAGGGAAACTTATTTGTTGATTATGTATTTAAGAAGATAGGTTGATTTAACTATACAAAATAGTATATTTTCTACTGAAATTTTTTTTCCTCTGTTTTTGCAGTTCTTGGGTTCATACTCAGGATCTCCCTGCACATGCTAAGCACACACTTTACCACTGAGTTATACCTTCAGCCCAGCCCTAGTTATTTTATATTTTTATTTTTTAAGCAATACATGATATAACTCCTTTGTTTTTAACTTAAATATAACCTCACTTCATAAATTATTTCTCTTTTTTTGTGAGAATTTGATTAAACAAAAATGTTCTGTACCTTTAAATTTAGATCATTTATAAAAAAATTGGGGCTGTCTTGGTGGAGGTATTTGTGACCAATTTAATTTATTTAATGATTATGAAATTTTTCCTATTTCTTTTGGCAGTTTTGGCTTTTTGTATTTTTCTTAAAATGATCTGTTTCCTCTATTCTCAATTTTCTCTATATTGTTATGATCCTTCTCATATGTACCATTTTATCTCTGTTTTTATTCAACATGTTGCTTATTTGCATCTTTTTTGGTCATGTCAGAATGTTTCTGTCATTAGCATTTTAAAAAATTCAACAGTCTTATATTAATTCACTATTCTCTTCCTTCTCTTTTTACATATTTTAAAAGTTGTTGGAAGAATAATTTTTATAATCAAAGGTATTATGTACATAGAAGTTTAAATAGTTCCATAGGGCTTATATTTTGAAAAACAGTAGACCCTGCTTTTCCCCCAAATTCTGACTTATTTTTTGACTTGTAGCTATGTCTTCTAGCTATTTTGTCTCTGTTTTTAAATAATGCTATACCACTATATTGTGATGTTTTTTCCCCCCAGTCTTAGCTTTTATCTGTTGTCTTTCTCCTATGGCAGTTTAGGTTTTGTTTGTTATATCATTCTTGCTTTCACTCTTCCTCCAACATATACACTTAAGATTCTTAGTATATCCCTTATAATTTTTGGTTGGATCAGTACTTAGTATTTATATTATTAAGACTAAATTGTCAACAGCTATGTAGAATATCAATGGTTAAATTTTCTTTGCGTTGCTGTTTGTTTTCTCTTAATTTAATTGTGTTTTTTCATTTGACTTTCTGTGCTCCTTTACCTATTTCTTCAGTATGTGTGACAAAAATGTAAATGCCTTTTCAATATATATATATGCAGGCACGTCAAATAATTTATGATTTTAAGGTTTTTTTTCTGGAGATATGCTTCCTAGATCTCTCTAGGAAGATCCCCCCCATCCCATATACCCTTAGGCCTGTCATAGAAGAGTTGCCATATGATTTCCCTTTGCTTTTCTCCTGAATTCTGAGGATTTAAAACCTTAAATGTTTGACAATACCATGATTTTATACTTTTGATGGATAATTTGGATGGGTTCAGAATTCTAGGTTGGAAATTACTTTTCCTTACACTTTTTTTTAAAGACATTGCTTTATTATTTTTACTTTATTTTTTAATCTGTTAGGACATTACCTTTTTTTTTAGCTTTTCTTATTGTTGAGAACATTATTTTGATTTCTTGATCCTTTGTTGAGTACTATTTTTTACATTTTGCTAGTTTTTAGGATCATATCTTTTTCAGTGATCTAAAATTTCATTAAATTACTTGAAGTAAGGTTCTTCTAATCCTTTTCATAAAGATTTTTTTCCTGATGAAATCTTTTAATTTCTTCTTGCAGTATGTTTCCTATAAGTACTTTTCTTTTTGCTTGCTTTGCTCCTTGCCTTTTTTTTTTTTTAAGATCCTTCTTTCAAATGTACAGGGGTCTTTAGCCATCTCCTTTTATTTAAGAGTAGGAAATTAAAATGGATGAGAAGTTCTATATTCATAGTAAAATTTGTAGATTGTTGGGTTTCACTATAATGTAATCATTTGGGCCATTTCATTGTGGATATCTAGGTATTAATATCTATAGTTTTTTTTTTCTTAGTCTGTTAAGTTTTTCTGATAAAGAAGCTTCTCCTGATTGAGCATGTTATTCTGACAGTATTCTTAGCTCAGTTGACAAAGGGTAAAGTGCAGTTTGATTGCTCTGACCTTACATCTCTGTTTTTAGTACTTTACCCTTACCTTTAAGCATCTTATGCCACTGAGTTCATAGTCTCTGGTACTGAAACTTAAGAGAGTAAATATCTAATCTGATATGATTAGGAGGGAAGGGGCTGTTTGTGTTATTAACTTTCTATGACTGCTTTTAGCAATGACTTTTGCAGCCACTACCTGTACTCCCTCTTTTAGAAGTTTCTTGTTCCTCTAATTAGTGTCTTTATGGACTTCTCCGTAAACATGAGTTTATCTGCTTCTGAGCCTTCTCCATTGCTAGCATATTTTAGTTTTTTCTGGTCTGAGTAGTTGCCACTAATCTGCTTTTCAACTTAAAAAAGTTTGTTGTTGATATTTCTTATCTATTCCCTTCTTTTCCTCTTCATCCTTCTGGGCTTATACGTTTTTAAAAATTATTAGGAAGGTCTCAAGAGGGAACAGAGTAAATGAAAGCCAACTTTAGTCTCCTTATGGAATTGAGTTCAATAGTGTATCTACTGAACAGTAATGCAGTGATTCCATTACTATTTATTTCCTAGTTGGTAGTTAGGTTGTTTCCATCTATTATCTCAGTGGTACAGTGAACATCTTTGTTTATACCTCCTTGTGTACATAAATTGAATTCCCTAGGATACGCATATTTGAAATGAAATCATTAAATACATGTGGCTTGAAATATTTATGATTTACAAAAAATGTGTAACACTTGTAAGATTAAAAATAAAATACATAAATAGTCATATACACTCATCACTTGATGTAAGAAACATGAATATCTTACAAGTATTAATGGCCTTTACCGATCCTGGTTTTCTTCTCCTCTGCATAGAGGTAATTACTATTTTTAATTTCATTTTCATCATTTTCTTTCTTTTTCATTCTAGCACATGTGTGTGCTGATTTCTGTGTCAGCACCTCTACCACCACTTGTGACACGTATCTCACTTCCATACAGAGTTATTAATGCTTCACTAGAAGGACTCATGAGGTTGGCATATAGTTGTACTCATGACAGACATTTATTATAGCCATATAATCAGGATACACAGCTAGGTCAGTAAGGGGAAAAGACAGAAGGCAGACTGTAGAGGAATCCATGTGCAGGCTTCCTTTGCTCCCTAAAGAGGCCATGCACTCCTTGCTACCAGCAGTGAAATGCAGTAACATTTTTAGTCTTTCTACCCAGGAAAGGCTTCTGAAACTCAGCTTGTTTTTATTGGTGTCTTGTCCCATAGACACTCTTCTTTTCACTAAAATTCTATACTCTAGAGTACCTAGAAAGGAAACAGGTGTTTACCATAAATCACATAGTTTATGCAGATAGTCTAGGTAGGCTGGTAGAGCACAGTTGTTAAAGGAGGGAACATTCTGCAAACCAAGTCTCCAGATGCTATCTAAAGGCTAGCTAGCCCTGTAAGAGGGCCCTTTAAATGATTAGCTATGTTAACTCTTTCCTGCATAGAGTAAATTACTAAATACAGTATTTTCTATTTCCTTGTATCTGTCTGGACTTTACATATTAGGGATTATGTACTTTTGCAATTTTGTAAGATTGGTTTGACAGTCATTTCTTCATTGTATTCATGTTACTATGGTTTGTTTTACTGTTACATATGTAATATTAGATGTGTGCCATAATTTATTCAGTACCAGTAGTTACTTTAGCATATATCTCTACAGACTGGTTTGTTGTTTTATAATGTTTTTTCCCATTTTAAGAACAAATATGTTTAATCAGAATCGATACTTTAATAAAGTAGATCTAATGTATTTCTTTTATGCCAGAAATCACATCCAAAGTCAGTTCCAGTTTCTTCAAGGAAGAAAGAAGCCCCTCTGCAAGGCATTGTAGAACCAAGTGAATCTGCCAACAAATCAGGTTGGTGACATCCTTGGGGTGTTATTTGCCTAGATATAATTTCTAATTTCAAAAAAGTTAGAAATGCCAATGGTGGAGCATGTGTTGGTTCAAGTGAAAAGGTCAGGGTCAGCCTTGGTAGAAATGAATGTGGTATGTTTTCGGTATGTTTGGTATGTTTTTTCCCCCCTCCTTTTGTTCTATTTCCTTTGTTCAGTGAACTTGCTACCTTTAAGAATTGAACCCAAGGGCATTCCACCACTGAGCCACATTCCCAGCCCTTTTTAGTTTGTAGTTTGAGACATGGTCTTGCTAAGTTACTGAGGTTAGCCTAGAACTTGTTATCCTCTTGCTTTTAGCCTCCTGAGTTGCTGGGATTACAGGTGTGTGCCACCTTGCTTGGTTAAGTTTTCTTTGTCTTAATTTTTCAAATTAGAAGAGTACTACTACATTTCTCATCATCCTGGTGAGGTAACTGACTTTTGAATCCTTCCATGCCTTCGTGGGTATTCATAAGTGAAAAAATGTATAAGCACATGTGTGTGTATGCATCTGTGTCTTTATGTTCTTTTAAAAGAGACTGTTAACAGTTTTCTTTCACTCCAACAATGTAAGTAATTTTTACCTGGTAGACTATTTATTCCAATATTTTGTAAGATTTTGGTAGTTCTGTTGGTGTTAAGCAATTTCATTGTTACCTTAGTGTCCATTTCCATGATTGCCATTGAGTTTGAGCATCTTTTCTTAAGTTTATTGGTTATTGGAATTTGATTTTATCAGATTATAATGAATTATCTGGGTCTATTCATATCCTTTTCCTATTTTATTTTCAATTGAAATAAAATTGAACACTTATAACCATTTATCTTTGGCTAGGGGTTGGTGAGAAGTAATGCTGAGTTACCATGGGTACAGAGCTTTTATTGGATGATGAAAAAGTTCTAGATAATGGTAAAAGCTGCATATTGCTGCAAATGTCCTTAATATCACTGAATTTTTGTACTTACAGATGGCTAAAGTGGTAAATTCTATGTTATTTTATATTTTGCCATGAAAAAAAACTTTAAAAAACATTAGTCTTTCTCCTGGCTCCCCATCTACTCCACTGTTTAGTTTTGCATTGTCAAATTTCTTATTAAGGTTAATTCTAGCTCTATTATAGTTTTTGCTCTGTTCTGAATACAACTTTTCCTAGTCATAAGGGACTAATTATTTAAATAGAGAAAAATTTTAATCTAACACCAAGATTTAAAAACAATTAATCTAAACATTAAAACATTAGAATCTGGATTTTAATTTCCTTTAAGTCATTTAACCATGTCATCGACTAAGGAGAGGTATTATCTGTTATTTTATGTTGTCCCTTGGTGATGGTGTATTATTGACTTGCGAGACCTTTGCTCTTCAAATGTATCCATTTTGTATAAAGTTACTTCTCAGCACTGCTGTAATTACATTCTCTAGATTTTGGCGTTTTCTATTGATTTCACTTATTTCTCTATGTTTTTTAATATCCTTTGGGACTACTATTTTAACCCACTGGTTATTTAGAAGTGCATTAATTTTCAAGTGTTTGGAAAATTTTCCATTATCTTTCCCTAATTCCTAATCTTGATTGTTTTGTGGCACAGCCTGTACTATATGATTTCATTTCTTTAGAGCTTGTGAAAATTTATTTTATGACCCAGGATGTTGTCTGTCTTTATCAGTGATTTGTAGACACTTGAAAATGTTTGCTCTTGTTGAGCTAAAAATGCCAGTTATCATGTGTGCATTACTGCTTTTTAACACACAGTGTTAGGTGTGATTTGCTGAAATTTTTTGGAGGATTTTTGCATGCAAGTTTATTGGAAATATTGATTTATAGTTTTCTTTTTTAAATGCTGTTTTGTATGGTTTTGATAGAAGGTAGTATTTACCTTAAATGAAATGGAAATTATTTCCTTTTCTAATTTGTAAAAGAGACTGCAAAATGGGTATTAATTCATTGAATGTTTGGTGTAACATTCTCCAATTAAATCACCAGATTGAGGAAATTTCTTTTTTAAGAACTTCTAAACTACAAATTCAATTCTGTAGTAGTTACAGGACTGTTTAGGTTACTATTTCATGTTGGCTCAACTTTTGTATTTTTGTAGATTTTGAGGAATTCATCTATTTCTTATAACTAATTTATGAGCTCAGCGTTGTTCATAGCATTATCCTGTTATCTTTTCAATGGCTGCAAGATTTGTTGTGATATACCCTGTTTTATTCCAGATGTTGATGATCCCTATCCTTTTTTTAATCTTTGTCAATTTTGATAGAGGTTTATCAATTTCATTAGTTTTTTTCAAAGAACTAGCTTTTTGTCTCATTAATTTTCTGAATAATTTTCCTGACATCAGTTTTACTGATTTCTGCTTTTTTTTTCTTTCTATTCTTTTGCTTGGCTTGGGTTTGTCTTGCTCTTTTTTTCTAGTTTTTGAGGTAAGAACTTTATTTTATACTTGGATTTATAGTCCAGTAGAATAACACAACTTGTTACAGCTTTGGCCATTTACACTCTTTCATTAGCTTGTCTGTCCCTTTGCTATATTCCATTTTTGTTGTTGTGTTTGAGTACATTATTATCTTCTGGAGCTACAAGGTGCTCCAGGTTTATCTTAAGTAGTTCCTAACTTTATTGTAAGACATCCATTTCTTCAAAGAATAGTAATTCCTTTTATTGAAGATGGTATTAGGAACCAAAATTTGGTTGCTAGGTGTGCTATTAGTTCTGAGATTTGATTGTTTCTGGAGCCTTTTAATTGATGGAGCAAGGTAACATGTCTGTGAATATTTACAAGTGTAAATATATGTATCTACAGTATTTTTGTATGTAACCATTTGCATCTGTATTAAGCTGAATCTGAGTCTATACTGATGTCTCTAACTCTAATGAATTGTCATGTGAATTATTCTGGTATATTCCCATGTTTGTAAATACACATTCCATGAGTGAAAAATTTGGCATAGATCATTTACCATTCATTTATTTAGATTTAAAATCTTGTACATATGTAACCATATCAGAATTGTTGACTTATACGCTGTGGAGATCATTTTAATCAACTAGACTATAGAGCTTATGTAGTCATTGCCTTTGGTCTTGTAGATTGCACTCATTTCTAATTTTACTTAGGTCAGCATCATTTTCCCCAGCCCACTTCAGTGAGATTGTTTCAACATATCCTGTATCGAACATGGAATATGTAATACTACAGACTTCCAAGACTAGGTTATCAAAGGCTGTATGGCTCTCCTTGGCTTTTTGGAGATCTCAAGATCCCTATTTCTCTCTCTTTTTTCTCTTTTCCTGTTTGTCCTTGGTGGATGGAAGTCCAAACTAGCCCACATAGTGAGAAACAGGCACCCAGCTTGTAGCCACCATCAGCTATCCAACATTTAAGCAACCTTTCAGATGATTTCTGGCCCCAGACTTAGGAGCATGATTCTAGGCCCTGTGGAGCAGAGATAAGCTATACTTGCTATGTCTGCAGATTTGTGGCCCATAGACTCCACAAATGTAAGTGGTGGTTTTATGTGATCACGTTATAGAGTTATTTACTATGCAGATCTAATAACTGAAAAACTTTAATTCTTGACTTACATACTATAATCAAATCTATTTTTACTTATCATTGGTTTACATCCCCAGTCCTTTAAATTTTTTAAACCTTTAGACAGGATTCTGCTAAAGAGTTAAGGTTGCACTCCTCTGGTCTCAGCCCTCCCCAGTATCAGGGATTACAGGTATGTACCTCCATGCCTGGCTATTTTTAATTTTTAAAATGTCTACTATATTTTCTTGGTATCATTTTATATATATATATATTTTTTGGTACTAGAGATTGAATTCAGGGCCACTTGACCACTGAGCCACATCCCCAGCCACATTTTGTGTTTTTTGTAGAGAACAGGGTCTCACTGAGTTGCTTAGCACCTCGCCGTTGCTGAGGCTGGCTTTGAACTCGCAGTTCTCCTGTCTCAGCCTCCTTAAGTGCTGGGATTACATGGCTTTGTCGCTGTGCTACAGTAAACAGAATGGAGTGCTCTGTGGACCTAAAGGATTGTGGTTTTCCACTAGTCTCTGTTGTGTTTTCCTTATTCAGAGAATGTGGACTCCCTCATTCCCCTTTTGCCTAATGTTGGTCTGGGTTGCATGCCTCTCCACTGCCCAGTCCAGGAATGTGTGACAGATGAACAGGAATCCGAAGAGACTTACCACATTGTCTGTTGTTCTTAACCTATTTTGTCCCATCTTCTCAGTTGTCGAACACCTATAAAGACTTTAACATGTAATAGTAAATATATAATTATATGATTATGATGTTATATTATTAATTAATAATTATGTATATAGTCTCTAGATTATGATTTCCAATCTATTTTAATGCACCTGTGTCAATTTTGTTGAAATATTCACAGAATTGAAAGCCTGGGGCTTAATGGTTTAAATCTTGAAATTGCTAGCTGAGTCTGCCTTCTTTCTCCCAGCTTTGAGAGTCCTATTATTGTTGATTGATGGATAATTTCTAATGAATCTGGTGATACTTAGAGGGAGAAACAGGTAAATGCTATCTCATTCCAGAATCAAAAGCCCTTTTGGGTGTACTTTAAGTTTTTAGACTTTGCTTTTTTTTTAAGGTTGACTTTTTTTATTATAACTTCATTTTTATTTATTGATTTGTATATGGTGCTGAGGATGGAACCTAATGCCTCACCCGTGCTACGCGAGTGCTCTACCACTGAGCCACAACCCCAGCCCCCATAGGCTTTGCTTTTTATGGTATGAATCAGTATGAATACTACCCAGCCATTCTTTTTCCTTGATATGTGAAAATTGAGGGTTAAGTAAGAATATACATGTGTGTTTGTAAATTCGTGCATATATATTCTGTTTATATATACATAGATTATTAGATACACACATAGCCACATGTCTTCATATATACACACATAAATATGAATTACTTTATATCTGTGTATGTCTTGTGTGTGTGTGTGTGTGTGTGTACAAATGTGCTCTTCTAATTGTCCTTGCTCACTAGCTCTTAGCCTATAAAGATAGAAGAATCTTTGTGATTTCTCTAGGTTATTTTGTTATTTTAACTGTTCGTTGATTTATTCACATTTTAAGATGTTATCAATAAATTTGTGAATTTTCTTTGAGTATTTCTGTCTTTTCAAAGCTTTAGGTGGTATTTTTCAGTTGATTAATAATTAGAACATTTATGTATTTTTTTATTTTAATCATATATATTTTTTAAATTTTTTTATTTGTTTATTTTTTACGTGGTGCTGAGGATCAAACCCAGAACCTCACACATGCGAGGCAAGTACTCTACCGCTGAGTCACAATCCCAGCCCTCATATATCTTTGATTGTAAACATCTTCTGAAAACAGTCTTCTGAAAACTTCTAATTAAAATATAGCTGAAGTTTTAAGCACATTTGATTCTAATATTATTTTAATGAACAAGAATCCTTGTTTAATTTTCTTCTAGTACAGGCCCATGAAGGTCTTCAGAAAATCCTGGCAACTGATGTTGCCTCTGGAAATACACCCGACTTGAAAAAAATGTCAAGTAAAAAACCAAGTAGCCATCCTGGTGAAGCTGAGGAAGAATTTTACTTATCTGTTGGCTCACCTACTGTTCTTTTGGATGCAAAAACATCTGTATCGCAAAATACTATTTCATCTCTTGCCCAAAAGAGAGAGACTTACACTTTTGGAAATTCTTTAAATATGCTGTCTTCAAGTACAGAGATTTCTCTTAAAACCAAAAAAAGGTAACCTTTATTTAAATAGTAGTAATCATGCTTTAAAATTTTTACTGTTTATATTAAATAGTGGTAATTCAATCTTCCATGTATTTTTGTAGTAATTATTAATGAATAGTAACATGTTATAAGAAAAACAATATCTGTTTCCTATATCTTTATTTTATGATTGATAAAGAATGCCTTAACGTTTACTTCAGAAAAGTGAGAAAGTAAATCTTTTTTTTTTGGAAGTCAACCTTTTTATAGTCTATGGAAAAATATTGTTCTGGTGTAAGTTTTCTATAACTTCCTAAAAAACAATTTATTCTTACCATATTATTTCTAATTGCAAATGTAGATATACATTAGGTCATTTGTAGGCTAGGAAAGTCTATGTGTTATTGCAGATGAATTGTTGTAAATCTGGTTCCATTTCTTGGAGTCCCTTTGACCTTTAGGAAGAAAAGTAGGTTGTTTAAGGTCCTTTCTTATTGTAGGCTTTTGCAGTGAATATAATATCTGATCTGGCTTATGTGTTTCCTGGAGCCAAGGAGTTACGTCTTAATATTTATGTCTTAATATTCTAAGACTTCACTATTCAAAGTGTAGTCTGTCACAGTACTTTGAGAATGCTCAGAGAACCAGTGTTGTAAGCTACACATTTCCTTGGTTAATGATTTAACCATTGTAAGGCTCAGTGCAAAATTTTATAAGTGGTTTGTACCAATACTGTGAGTTCACTAAGACTCAGATAACAAATAGCTTGCTTTCCTTTTGACCTTGTAGGTTAAACTTTGAAGATAAAGATATTTTGAAAAAAGTAGAAATAGAAAATAAAGTATCAAAAGCAGAGAATAAAATACCAGAAGGACAAGAAAGGAAGCCATCAGAAACATTTCAGAAAAGTGTACAGGATTTGGAACATGAAATTCAACCACAAACTAAAAAGAGCTTTTCAACATTGTTTTTAGAAACCGTAAAAAGAAAAAGTGAATTCAGGTGAGTTATTAAGAAACTGTCCTTTGAGACATTTTTTTTCTTTACTATTCTATGAATCATATCTGCATATTCCTATTGTTATTTATCTAGAAATAAATAAATCATTTAATTGAAAATTTTTTATTTTATTTTTTGAGATGGGTATTATTATATTGCTTAGGCTGGCCCCAAACTCAGGATTCTCCTGCCTTAGCCAACCAGGTTGCTAATTAGTGCACATTTTTATTGAAATTTTGCCTGCCCTATAAGGAGAGGTAGTTTTTTTCATTTTGTAAACCAGTAAATCACTCCTTAAACCATCCTTTAATAGATACAAATTAGATGTGGGAAAAAAATGAGTTTATTCAGTTCTCATTGCTCTGGCTCATTATTAATTTCTAGTTTGTGATATCAAAAAATGGAAGACAGTATTTAGAAATAGAATTATGTAAGACTGCTTTTATCTATTTCAGGTTTTAAATCTTTTTTTCTATTTCTTCTGCTGTGCCAGTAAAAGGATAGTCTTAAAATTTAATGTGTTCATTCCTATTTAACCCACTAAGACTCAACTTTTCAATTCTGCAGATATTTCAATGAAATTGATACAGGTGCATTAAAATAGTTTGGAAATCATAATCTAGAGCTTATAGTGATTGCTACATTACTGTTAATGTTGTAATTATAATTACGTTATTATTATATAATAACATTATATCATTGCATTATATACTGTATACTATATTTAAGTCTTCATAGGTATTACACATTTGGGACGATGGGGAAAAATGGATTAAAAACCTTCCTTGTTTCTGAAATATCTGTATAGTGATTTTCAACCCTGGCTTCACATTTACATAAATAATGGCAATCAGAATTGAGAACCATATATCTAGAGAATAAATTTCAGCTGTTACTTAAGGCCTTCACGCTCCCTAGTTATCTGTTTTTATCTGCTTAGTCATACACATTTGTATATGTGTATGCTTTGCCATACCTTTTTCCTTTTTAATCTGCTAATTACTATTTCCTTTTAAGGTCTATACTAAACTTGACTTCTAGGTTTTTTTTAAAGTTTTACTTTATTGTTTTTTAGATAGTTCTTCACATTATAGTTTTGATATTTTATGTATATATTTTTTAGTTAAGATTTAAGTCCCCCATTCCAGGAGTTTGGACTTCTTTTATATTCTCTGTGTAGTCTTTCATAGTACTAGTGAACATATTAGGACGTTTTTTATAAAAACATGTTGAATCAATAAATTAAATTCCTTTTTGGGGGCGGGGTACCAGGGATTGAACTCAGGGGTACTTGACCACTGAGCCATATCCCCAGCCCTATTTTGTGTTTTATGTAGAGACAGGGTCTCATTGAGTTGCTTTAGTGCCTCACTTTTTTTTTTTTTTTTGCTGAGGCTGGCTTTGAACTCGTAATTCTCCTGCCTCAGCCTCCCAAAGTGCTGGAATTAAAAGTGTGCGCCACTGCCCTCAGCTATGAAATTCCAATTTTGTTCAGTCTCTGTTCCCATAATTTATTTCCCAGTTAAACACACACACGCGCACGCACACAATCACTTGTGTGCATTGTGTTCCCTGCCATTTGAAACAAGTATGTTACTCTTGGGGCTAATCATATCATGTCTGAAAGGGTAATTGTGTGTTTTTTAATGTCCTTTTTGATAAAGTAGTAAATAAAGGTAGTTTTGTATTTACTTGCTATAGCCAAATGTAGCAAGTCACTATTTCCTGTGCTTTCTAGTATCACTGCTTTTACTTATGGTCTTCTGTTTGTGTTTCTTATTTTTCCTCATGACCAACTTTATGCAGCTCAAAGGCCACAAAGTCTTTCTTGATTTTGCCTGAAGTAATTTGGCCTATTCTGAACTTCAGTAGTGTCAAGGTTGTTTCCTAAGGGTATCTTTGGTTTGAATAACTGGTTAGATGGAAATCCCTTGAAGTAGAAGGGGAACAAATTTGACAAATTGGCTAGTTTGGAAAGACTTCATTTAAAAATTCTTAGCTTTATCTCTTTATATACAAAAACTAACAGGTTTTACAAATAATATACTGTAAGGCAAATTATATTTATTTGTAACAGTTTGGCTATTTACGTAAATGTAAGAAGAATATATCCATTCAGCATTCAGTCATTGTGGTCTTTTATTCATGTTGACTTTGTTCTATATTATTTTTTCTTATTTTCCTTTTTTTATTTGTTGTTGCTAACATAAATGAGATTTTCTTTTTTAAAAATATTTTTATTCTTTTTTAGTTATTCATGATAATAGAATATACTTTGACATATTATACATACATGGAGTATAAACTTCCTGTTTTAGTCAGCTTTTTTGCCACTGTGACTAAAAGACCCAACCAGAACAATTGTAGAGGAGGAAGAGTTTATTTGAGGGCTGTCGGTTTCAGAGGTCTTAGTCCATAGAAATCCGGCTCCATTCCTTGGGGCTCCAGGTGAAGCAGGACATTATGGCGGAAGAGTGTGGCAGAGAGAAGCAGCTCACATGATGATCAGAAAGCAGAGAGAGAAATCTCCACTTGCCAGATAAAAATATATACCTCCAAACCATGCTCTTAATCCCTGCTTCCTCCAGGTACACCCTGCCACTTCAGTTACACTCAGTTAATCCTGTCTGGCAGTTAGTTCACTAGTTGGATTAGGACTCTCACAACCCAATCATTTCTCCTCTGAGCCTTCTTGCATTGTCTAACACATGAGCTTTTGGGAGACACCTCACACCCAAACCATAATACTTCCCATTTTTGTGTTTGTGCTTGATGTGGAGTTACACTGGTTGTATATTCATATAAACATAGGAAAGTTAGGCCGATTCATTCTACTCTTTCCCATTTCCAACCTCTTCCCTTCCCCCGCTTCCCCCCCTCCCATCTGGTACTGCCCCCCCCCCCCCCCATTGTGAGTCAACATCTGTATATCAGAGAGAACATTAGGCCTTTGGTTTTGGAGATTGGCTTATTTCACTTACCATATTAGTCTCTAGTTCTGTCCATTTACTGGCAAATAATGTAATTTTCTTTATGGCTCAGTAGCATTGCATTGTGTATATGTACTACCTGTATTAGTTTTTATACAGTTTTCTAATTACATATATCTGTAAAACTCTACTAACAGAAAACAGTGTATTTCTTAACATATTCATTATTTTATAAGATTTATCAGGAGTTTGAGATTAGAGGAGTAGAGAAGGAATTTTTATCTCAGAATCCTATAATAAAAAAAGAAAGGTAATCTAATTCTTCCATTCCAGCTTTGCTTCTGCTTTGACTAAAAGTAACTAAGCATCCTTATCCAATTGAAAAAGGCAGAAACCAGGAATGCCTATGCCAGCTTTGGAGTTTGGATGTTTATCCTAAATTTCGATTGTGCATATCTCATTGTGGCATGTAGGGTTTGCTTAAGTCTGTTACCATAAAAACAGGCAAATGTAAGATGAGTCCATCAGTTTACAATCCCTTGAATAATTCTTTAGAAAACTTCCTCAACTAATTAGAAGTGTTGTTTAATCCTGAAGCACTGTTTTTATTCACCACTTTACTAAATGTATGAGTTGCTTTGTGTACTTAACATATATGCTTTTATGAATATTGGCGTTCTTAGAATATTTCATATTTTGTAGCTGTACAAAATAGGATTATTTCATATTTTGTAGCTGTACATTCTAAGCTGTAGCTTAGAATATGAAATATTCTAAGAACACCAATTTTTTCTATTTTGTAGCTCTACAAAATATGAAATAATATTAGATTATATTAGACTTAAAATTGGATTGTAGATTGTACTTAATGTTAGATTGGGATTATAGTTAAAATTTTCAAATTGTCTTGTTATCCCTTTATAGCACTAAGTGTGGGAAATAACAATAATATTCATCTAATAAGTCAATTTAGGTTGGGTTGTGGAAAAAGAGGGCTAGAGTATGCAAACATTATTAGATTTTGTTTGTGCTTTTGCTACCTTTAAATATCATCCATTTATTGTTATAGTATTGAAATGTATGTGAACATGTGTGAAATATTCAAACTTGGAATGAAATTTTACATTGTATTTGGTGGTTTTATGTATGAAGTCCTTTAGGATATAGAAAAAGATTAGAAGAAATCAGTCCCTTATAACTTAGTAGAGTTCAATTAAAATATTATATTTGGAGGTTTCTCAGAAATAATACTGTCCATTCTCATTTTTAATGTGAAGAAATTCAGAACCCAAAAGGCATCTGTTCAAACATATAATTGAATACAATACTGTGTGTGTGTGTGTGTATGTGTTTCTATATAAACACACTACTGGCATTCAATTTGGATTATAAGTTAACGTTTCTGGGTTATAATCACACATCTCTGCATTTCATGTTTTTAGTATATCTTTGGGGGGCCATTAAATTAATTGTCATCTCTAAATTTTTATGATCCTATTTATGATATAAATGAGAGTGATGAGATGAAAAGGAAGGGAAATTTATAAGATTAAGGGAAAATTGAGGAGAGATATGAACTGCTCTTTTAACAGATACCTAGATTTTATTTCTTATATAAGTTTCTTCACTAAACAAAGGTAAAACTTTATATTTTTGAGCTGTTAAAGTAATAATCCTATTTTAGTCCCATTGTTAGGCACACAGTTACTGCTCCACCTCATTCATCTCCTTTAAATGATATGAAGTCGTTAGAAGATGAATTTGTAATTGATGAGTCAGATAGAAGTTTTGCCAGTCAATCTTGGATTACAATACCAAGAAAGGGTGGACCTCTGAAACAATCCACAGTATCCCCTGCTGAGAGCACTGCCGTCCTTCAAGATCAGAAGTCAAGAGAAAAACATCTCAGTGTATCACCTAAGACTTTGACAAGTGACAGGCATTTGCATAAAGCTCACCCAGAACAGAAATTTCAACCCTGTGATGAAAAAATACTGGGTACAAGTTCTGCTTTGACAGATGAATTGGAAAATAATGGTAGATCTACAAAACATGAAATGCATTCTGAAAACACTAAAAAACCATCTGGAAACAAAAGGACGATAAAACAAAATCAGAGAAGAAAATTTAAAGCCAATGTAGTTGAAGAACAGCTTGATGTAGGACAGTCTGAAGATGACCATGTAAATATGTCACACTCTGTTCAAGATGAGTTACGAAAAAATTTAGACAGAGAAGATTGTGAAGAGATGAGAAATGATAATATTTCCAAAAAACCTATGCCACCTGTGGGTAAGTATTTATATTAAATATTATATGAATATTATTTTATAATCTTACATTTTTAACATCCTTATGTAGCTTTACAAAGTAGGCAAAGTGAATCTAAATCTACAAAGAGCTTCAAATGTCTATAGGTTCATTTTAAGAATCACTATATTTTGCATATAATTTAATTCCAACTCAATTGCTTTTTGTTTAGTTTCTAAGATTGTATCATATATAGATGGACAAGTAAAAGGCAAAGACTAGTAAATAAGTTATTAAAACACAAGTAAAACAGCATCATAAATTCTTAAGGGTTATTAAAATATAAATGGAGTAAAACCTATTACACCCATATATACCCATTATATATCAGTATAGTGTGGGGCTCTTTCTTGTAGAGACAAACATACATACTCTTCTGTCATTCGCTAATTTATATGTTAAATGCCAGACAGTTTTGGCATGAAGTTTGGCATAAGTTTCTTCACTAAATGAAGGTAAAACTTTATATTTTTGAGCTGTTAAAGTAATAATCCTATTTTAGTCCCATTGTTAGGCACACAGTTACTGCTCCACCTCATTCATCTCCTTTAAATAATATGAAGTCGTTAGAAGATGAATTTGTAATTGATGAGTAAGATAGAAGTTTTGCATGAAAATCAAAAAGATTACTAAAACAATTTCCACTGTTAATAAGATCATTTTAGTGGGGTCTCAGAGCAACAGGTAAATATACTTATATGTATAAGATGAAAGTGTAAGCACAGAAAACAATTATCTAACCAAAATCTCAATAGATATTTGTATCTTAGGTGGCCCTATAATTTATCATCCCAATGAAGCTACTTTTGAGAATAAGAATGTCAGGACAATATGTATAAACAAAGATTGTCCCAGACTATCTGATTGTGTGGCTGCTCTCCTTAATATATCATTGTATAGTGATTGGGATTTATAATGATACTTAGTCATGAAGAAAAGGTCAGTTTATATATATATATTTTTAATAGAGGATAATGAAATCAAGGACATTTAAAAAAATTTTTTTAGTTGTCAATGGACCTTTATTTTATTTATTTATATGTGATGCTGAGAATAGAACCCAGCGTATTGCACATGATAGGCAAGTGCTGTACCACTGAACCACAACCCCACCCCCTCAGTTTATTTTCTTTATAACACTTTTCAGTTAATAGAAAAGGAGTTATAGAAAGAATTCTCTTCAGAATAGTTAATGGAAGAAAAAACACTAGCAAATATATTAGGCACTTTATATATGTATGTAATATAATTTAATCCTTCTGGACAATCCCATAAAGTAGGGATTAAAGTAAATCTGTTCCAGGATCTATTCTACCATACAGCTCCTATTCTTTCAGTTCTAAGAAATTTTTTAAGAATGTGAAGATTTTTCAGTGCTCAGTAGAAAAACAGCTAACCAGAAAATGCTCTTGACTAACCAGAATTGTATATGTATTTGAAAGTTCTAGATGACTACATGATATTTGCTAATATAGAAAGGAGAGAGAGTATATTAGAATATAATATTAAAGGTAATTCTTGTTTAAAAACCCACTTTAATATAGTTATCAATTAGTGCTCTTTTAGTATAGTCTGCAAGATAGACTGTGTATTGCCTGAAGTAGTAGTTTATAAGTTAAGTTTTGTCTATTTGCCTTTATCTATTCAGCTTAAAATAGAGGAGAAAAAACCACCTTTTCTGTTTCAAGGACCTCTTTTGTAAATGTCTGCCATGTCCCATATCCTTTTTATTGTATTTGCTCTTTTTTTTTTGTTTCCTTTAGTTTGTAATAAGTTGTTGACCTTTTAAATCTGACTAGAAAGTTTTTGTCTTAACTATTCCCTTAAGCAGAATATGAATTTATAAAATTTTAAAGTAGAGAATTTTGATCAATCCATGATTTAAGAAAAGACACTATATGAAGAATGTATACTCAAAGGATGGTTCTTGTAGTTGTAAATATTAAATATTTATTGAGTACCTGTTATAGTCTATACACTTTCATACATTGTTCTGTCTGTATTGTTCCTTGAATAAGATGTTCAGATCAATCACTACACTAATTGTAATCCTGCCGCCATCCCTCCTTGTCCAATGTAGTGAACCTCCACTCCCCTTCATTCTTCTTTATTGCTGAGCAATATTCCATTGTGATATATACCACATTTTCTTTATCTGTTCATTTGTTGAAGGGCATCTAGGTTGGTTCCCTAGCGTAACTATTGTGAATTTTCTGTTGTTGTAGCCAATTACCGTATACTTAGTATCTTAAAACAACATACATTTAATAACTTATAGTTCTATGGGTCAGAAGTTTCACTGGGCTAAAACCAATATATTGGTGGGGCTATATTTCTTGCTGGTTACTTTGCAAGAGCATCTATTCCCTTGCCTTTTCTTCTTGACACCTACATTCTTTGGCTCATGGTCCTCCTCCATCATCAAAACCAGCAATACCAGGCTTGTTATGTTTTGAACTTTTCTTGCCTCTTCTGTCATCCTGTATCTGACTATAGATTAAATGACACATGCAGTTTTAATGATGCATGGAAACATTGGTAAGTGGTAAGAAGGAACAATATATTTTTTTCCTTTTGCAAGCTAATTTCTTTTTTGGTTTAGTAGTATATCAGAATCATCAAGCCATGTGAAATTTTGCATTTAATGACAAAGTTAGAAATCTTTTGAAAACATGTTAAGTTTTAAAAACTTGAGGTGAAGTCTGTAGGATCAATTTAAGAAGTTCCTATGATTGAGAGTTTTATTATTTTTGTTAATATTTTGTACAAAATTTTTTGGAAAATGCTGAGATTTTGAGATGTTTTTATGGTTTTATTTTAGGAGACAAGAAAAAAACCAGACGTACCAAAGACAATAAGGAAGAATCTAGAAAGAAGCGCTTTTCAAGTGAGTCCAAGAACAAACTTGTACCTGAAGAAGTGACTATTACTGTCATGAGAAGTCGTAGGATTTCCAGGCGTCCATCTGATTGGTGGGTGGTAAAATCAGAGGAGAGTAAGTATTCTTATTTAAATTATATATATTAAGGGGTCCTAAAAAATTGTGCAAGGGGTTTTATGTTTGATTTGTGCTACTGTTATATAGGAAAACCTTGAGAACAAAATTTAATTGGGTCATCAATAGACATTTTGTTTAAATCAATTATACAGAAATTCCTAGGTGTAGGGAATTAGCTGTGGAAAAAGAAAGCCAAAAACAAAGTCCTTGTGCTCATGTAGTTTACATTCTAGTAGGACAGTACAGATAAATAATTCATGTACTAATAGATGAGGACAAACAAAGCAGATAATGTATGGAGATGGGAAGGAGGTGACAGGAAGGAAGTGAACAAAAGGATAGAGTGTGATACTACTTTTATAATGGTAGTATAAGAGGCTATTATGATCTTTCAGAGCCTATATATGAATAAAGAGAGGGAGCCATACTGAAAACTAGACGTAGAGCACATCAAACCAAGGGAATAGTAATTGTAATTCCTGATGGGGCATACTTGGCATGTGTGAGGAACATTAAGAGAGTGAATGTGGCTGGAGCTGAGTGAGCTAAGGAAGATAAATTTGGACAGGCAGGCAGTGATAGAGAGTTTAGTTGAAATATATTGAGAAACTACTTGAAGATTCAAACAATGAAGGGACACAGTTGACTCAACTTTTAAAAGGATCATTTTTACTGCTCAGGAGAGAGGAAACCAGGGCTGAGCAAAAATGGAAGTCTGATGTAACTAGTTTTAGGAGGATGATGGAGAGAAGAGATGAGAATTGTTGGATTCAGGATATTTTTTGAAGATAACGCAAAGGAAGTATAGATGATTAGAGTGAGAGAAATAGCTACTGTTTACTATGATGAGGAAAGGATGAAAGATAAAGATTTCAGAAGGATTTTAAGATTTCAGGTTTTTGTATGTTAATTTTGAGGTGTCGTTAGGTATCATAATAGGTATATTCAGGAGATATTTAGATCAGTAAGTGAGAGACTAGTACAGATATGGTACTACATCTGTGAGGATTTGTTACTATGAATTACTGACTCATAAGAACTTCTATTGAGTTATTGGTAATAAAAGTGAGACACTTGGCCTCAGAGTTATGTCAGTTCATATTCTTGCTTGCATGAATCCCAAAAGGGATTATCTTCTTTAATTTTCTACCTGGGTACACTATTGCTTTATCATAGCACTTCTTTCATGCATTGCCTGTCATTAGTACACATTATGAATGCGAAAGTAGGTCAATTCCTTGATCTCTAAGAATTGTCACTGTTGGAAGAGAGGGATCGAAATAAGTAAACAGTCAGATATGTAATAAATATTATCAGAGGATTAAAAGATAATTACACCAAGACTTGGGAATTAGTGAAAGCTTCCCAAAGGATGAATTAGAAGTTAGGTAATTGGATGGTGTGAGAAGGGAGGATGAAATGTCTTAACAGAAGTAGCTTGTGCAGGAATCTGGAACTGAGGGCTTGATTTTTTGTTTGTTTGTTTAATGTGTCTCAGAATAATCTAAAAGGCTTATTAAAACATTTCTGGGCACTGCTGTGCAAGGTTTGTTTCTGTTGATTGGAGTTAGAGCCTGAGAATTTGCATTTTGAACAGATTCCCAGATGATACTGATCTTATGGTATAAAGACAACATTTTGAGAACAGATGCTTTAGAGAAACTGCAGATATTTCTGTACTGCTGTTTCTGTTTGTTTGTTTGAAAGGAGATGTTTGAGAGTTGTAATTTATGAAATAAACAAACTAGAAATAAATTTATGGTAAAGTATTTTGACTTAATCCTGAAGCTGTAGATACTCACTAGAAGATTTTCTGTTTTATTGCTTTGAGATTGGTTGTCCCTTTGTTGCATAGGCTGGTCTTCAACTCATGAACTTAATTGATCCTTACCCCTCATCCTCTTGAGTAGCTGATGCTACAGGTATGTGCCACCATGCACAGCCTCTTACTAAAGGATTTTAAACAGGGTTATAACACTCCTATTTATGTTTTCCAAAGGTAATTTTAAAACAATGTAAAGAATGGGTTGAATAACAAGGCTACAGAAGGGGAAATCTGTTAAAGAGCTGTTTTAGTAATGTAGAAATAAAAGGATAATAAGGGCTTCTACTAATGACAGGCAATGCATGAAAGAAGCACATTTAAGAACAATGGAGTGGGACTTTTAACAACACATCCCATCATTATGTACAACTATAATGCACCAACTTAAGAAAAGTAGAAAAAATGAAAAGAGCAGGACTGATGGGATTTAGGGATTGATTGTGAGTAAGGGCAAGAGTCTTAGATGACTCTAATTTCTGATTTAGGTATCTGGATAGTTAGTTATACTTCTCATAAATATAGGAAGTAAAAAGAGAGAAAGATTTAAGTATGAGTGGTAGATGTATATTATTGGTGTCAGCATATAGATATTAATTCAAGCTATGGGTAGATAGGTCCCCAAAAGAAAGTATATAGAGTGAAAAGTTATAGCTGGAACCTTGGGAAATACCAGAATCTTATGAATGGTTAGAGAGTAGGTATATACAGAGAGAAGGTTGTTTGGGAAGCTTGTGATGCATTTAAAGGATCTGGTGCATGTCTTTCTAAATTGAATGTAAAGAATTTTTAAAGAATTTAATGTGGAAACAAATGTAGCCTGAGACTGGTTTGTGTGTATATGTTTATATGTAAATATGAATGACATTGGCATATTAGTGAACCAAATCTTCTGGACAAACATTATGATAACTTTAAATTTTCATTTAATCCTTCAGGTCCTGTTTATAGCAATTCTTCAATAAAAAATGAATTACCAGTGTATTACAACCCTACACAAAAATCTGCTAAGAAAACAAATCAGTCATCTAAGAATATTGGGAAAAAAACCATTCCATCAAAAAGGCAGAAGACAGCTAAGCAAAGCAGCTCAAGAATACAGAAAAATTTAAATGTTAAAAGTTCTGAGGGTATTATCAGCCATGAAAACATTTGCAGTTGTTCTCAGAATAAGCCATCAGAAAGTGACAAAGCTGACCTGGCTAAGAAGAAAAATCTTGATCGTTCTGGGTAACGTCTATTATATATACAACATAGTTATTGTTGTTCCACATTTAATATTTTGTCTGTGTTATTTAACCATTTACAGAAAGAGTATCAACATAAAGGGCTCTGTATTCTGACAGACCTGATATTAAATCTAGGCTCTGCCTTTAGCAGAGCAAAGTAGTATACTGATCTTGTTTCTTCATATTAATATAGGTAATAATACATCACACATAGGATTGTGAATGTTAAATCTAGTGAAGTATTATTTTTGCCTGAGTTGCCTTTTTAAAAAAATATGACAAAAGATGTAAAGTTTATTGTCGTAATCACTTTGAAATACAGTTTTGAGTTTTTCCTTTTAAAGTGAGATGAATGTGATGTCAGTTTGAAACATGTCAGTGATTTTCCTTTTAATATAATAGTTAACATTTTTTGAGTGCTGACTAAGTACTAAATGATCTTTAATGAATTTTTATAGTCCTCACAAGATGTTGAGCTAAGTAGTGTTTTTATATATTGCTTTTTGCTATAGCATGCATTCAACAATTATTAAATGCATACTCTGTTAGAAACAGCAAGGGGGTTGGGGCTGTAGCTCAGTGGTAGAATGCTTGCCTAGCATGCTTGAGGCCCTGGGTTCGATTCTCAGCACCACATATAAATAATAAATGAATAAAATAAAGATCCATCAACAACTAAAAAAAATATTAAAAAAAAGAAAAAGAAACAGCAAGGTGCTGGGGATTAAATGGGGAAATAAATGATTAGAATAGCCTAATACATATATATATATGTATATATATATGTATTTTTTTTTTAATTTAAAAAAATTTTTTTTAGTTGTTGATGGATCTTTATTTTATTCATTTATTATTTATATGTGGTGCTGAGGATCGAACCCAGTGCCTTATGCATGCTAGGCAAGCGCTCTGCCACTAAGCTACAGCCCCAGTCCCCTAAAATATATTTTGAGTATGTCATTGTGGTGTATATAAAAAGATCCTGTATATATCCCCAAGTTTAATTTCTTTAGATCATTTTCATATTTACTTTCTTTTTTAAAGAAATGTTGCTAGATTTGGTTTCATTTAGGTTCTTATTTGTTAGCATATAGTTGTTCATAGTATTCTCTTACAGTTGTATTTATTTCTTTTGACTCTGATGGTAGGACTCCAGAAATAAATTTTCAAAAGGAATAGGGTGTCTTGTTTGCATAGATTTGGGGTAAACTGATCAGCTGGAAGCTAGCAATGACATGAGCTCTGTCCCTCTGAGGACCCTACTGCTAAGAGTATCAAAGAAAATGACTTAAGTTGCTTGTGGCTTCTACAGTAAACTGTGATATTAGACTAATTTTAGAATATACATTACAAGCTGCCTATGGGGAATGTCTTCTGATGTCGTCCTGTCATTACTCCCATCCTAGTTAGACCAAGTTGCACTAGTTCTTTCATTGGAATTTTTCAAATTGGAAATTTTGATAGGTTCTAGTATCAGATTTTTTACCTGTGCCTGTTTATAGGTCTTAGGGCCTAAACATGGTGAGCTGATGTTTGTTACAGCCAACATTACATGGTTTATATAACCACTATGTATTGTTTCTGGAAGAAATATTTTTTGAAGATGTGTGAACAGTTTTAAACTTTTAATTTTTGTAGAACTACAGGGCACTGCAAGGATCAAGCTGGTGTTATGACTGCACAAAATATTCATTTAAAGTCTCAGACCAAGGACCATACTTGCAAGACACCAACAGAATCTAATTTGGATTCTAGAGAGCCTAAAACTTCAGTTTTGGAAGAAAGGTATGCATGTATTGTGAGATTAATAAGTTTTACTCATTATATTAGGTACCCATTGCTATGTATCTCAAAATTTAATTTAATTTAATTTAATTTAAATTACCTCAAAATTTAATTTTGTTATAGGCTTACAAGCTTAAAAGGTTATGAAAAACACCTGTGGCAGTTTTAGGAGAAAAATGATAACTAAGCTTAAATACATTAAATATATGTATTATAAAAACAGATATTACGGTTTATTTATTTTTTCTTAAGTGGACCATCCAGGCTCAAGACCTATTTAATGTCTGGGAAGAGTAATTCTGATGTGGGTGATGAGGAAGTTCAGGAAAGTTTAGGTAAGTTATTGTTTATTTTGTACTGTATTGATTTTTATGGAATTATGTATATATCATGAAGTGTGCTATGTTTTATTGATTTAAACTTTCACTGATGGGAAATATGTATTGAGTACCTACTCCTTAGAGACTTACAATATATTTAGAGATTTGTATGAGAAAGACAGTTTCTTCTAAGTAGGGCATAATAAAATGTTGTCATGTAAAGTATCTACTCCATTGCTTAAGTTGATAAGGGGACACATGAAGCAAGATTAAGTATCTATTGGTGGTTACTGAAGCTGGGTAATGAGTGTTTGGGATTCATACTGTTTTCTTTTTTAAATAGTTCTGAAATTTTCCATATAGGTTTTTTTAAAATACCTCATTTTTAAAAATTGGTTCTTTTCAGTTATACATGACAGTAGAATCCGCTTTGACATAATTATATAAGCATGGGATATATTTTGTTCTAAGACCCCAGTACTTCTCCTTCCCCTTCCCCCTCACCACCTCCTGCTTCCCACCTCTATTGATCTTTCTGCCATTTACCATATTTTTTAAAATTACTTTGTAGTGGATGTACACCATGGTGAGATTTACTGTGATATATTCATATATGTACATAGGAGGGTTATGTCAGATTTATTCCACTATCTTTTCTTTTCCTATCTTCCCTCACTTCCCTTCATTCCCCTTCGTCTATTCCACTGAACTTCTATCCACCTCCCCCCACCTTATTGTGAATTAGCTTCCACGTAACAGAGAAAACATTTGACTTGTGGTTTTTTGGAATTGGCTTATTTCATTTAGCATGACAGTCTACACATTCACCTATTTGCCAGCAAATGGCAAAACTCATTCTTTATGGCTGAGTGATTCTCCATTGTTTCTGTATACCACATTTTCTTTATTCATTCATCTGTTGAAGGGCCCCTAGGTTAGCTGTATAGCTTAGCTATTGTGAATTGTGCTGCTATAAATATTGATATGGCTGTGTCACTATAGTATGCTGATTTTAAATCCTTTGGATGTATACTGAGGAGTGTTATAACTGGGTCAAATGGCATTCTGTTGCTATTTTTTTGAGGAATCTCTATATTGCTTTCCAGAGGGATTGCACCAGTTTGCAGTCCCACAAGCAGTGTATGAGTGTACCCTCTTCCCCACATTCTCACCAACATTTATTGTTGCTTGTATTCTTAATAATTGCCATTCTGACTAGAGTAACATGAAATCTTAGTGTAGTTTGAATTTGCATTTCTCTAATTGCTAGAGATATTGAGCATTTTTTCATATATTTGTTGACTGTCCATATTTCTTTTGAGAAATGGCTCTTAGCTCCTTTGCCCATTAATTGATTTGGTTGTTTTTTGGTGTTAAGTTTTTTGAGTTCTTTGTGTATCCTGGAAATTAATGCTCTGTCTGAGGTGCAGGCCAAAGATTTTCTCCCATTCTGTAGTCTCTCTCTTCATGCTCTTGATTGCTTCCTTTGTGTGGAAAAGCTTTTTACTTCGACACCATCCCGTTTATTGATTTTTGATTTTACTTCTTGCACTTTAGGAGTCTTGTTGAGGAAGTCAGTTGAAATGAGTTGAAATGATAAGTGTTGGGCCTACATTTTCTTCTAGCAGTTGCAGCATTTCTGGTCTAATTGCTTGGTCTTTGATCCATTTTGAGTTAAGTTTTTTTGCAGGGTGAGAGATAGGGTTAAATTTCATTTTGCTACATATGGATTTCTAGTTTTCCCAGCACCATTTGTTGAAGAGGCTATCTTTTCTCCAATGTATGTTTTTGGCAACTTGTCTAGTTTGAGGTAACTGTATTTATGTGGGTTTGTCTCTGTGTCTTCTGTTCTGTTTCATTGGTCTTCATGTCTGTTTTGGCCAATACCATGCTGTTTTGGTTACTGTAGCTCTGTGGTATAATTTGAGGTCTGGTATTGTGATGCTTCCTGCTTTACATTTCTTGATAAGGATTGTTTGGGCTATTCTGAGCCTCTTATTTTTCCAAATGAATTTTATGACTGCTTTTTCTATTTCTATGAAGAACATCATTAGAATTTTGATGGGGAATTGCATTGACTCTGTATAGTGCTTTTGGTAGTATGGCCATTTTGGCAATATTAATTCTGCCTATCCAAGAACATAGGCAGTCTTTCCATCTTCTAAGGTCTTCTTCAGTTTGTTTCTTTAGTGTTCCATGGTTTCATTGTAGAAGTCCTTTACCTCTTCTGTTAGATTGATTCCCAAGTATTTTATTTATTTATTTTTTTGAGGCTACAGTGAATGGGATAGTTTTCCTAATTTTTCTTTCAGCTGATTTGTCATTGGAGTTTAGGAATGTGATTGATTTATGGGTATTGATTTTATATACTGCTACTTTGCTGAATTCATTTATGTGTTCTACAACTTTTCTGGTGGAGCTTTTTTGATCTTCTAAATATAGGATTATGTTGTTGGCAAACAGATAGTTTGAGCTCTACTTTTCCTATTTGTATACCCTTAACTTTTTCTTTTGCCTAATTGCTCTGGCTAGAGTTTTAAGGACTATTTATGTTGAATAGAAGTGGTGAAAGAGGGCATCCCTGTCTTGTTTGTTTTTAGAGTGAATGCTTTCAGTTTTTCTCCATTTACAATGATGTTGGCCTTGGGTTTGTTTTTTATAGCTTTTATAATGTTGAGGGAAGTTCTTTCTATCCCTAGTTTTTCTGTCATTTTAAACATGAATGGGTGATGTATTTTGTCAAATGCTTTTTCTGCATCTTTGAGAGAATCATGTCATTCTTGTATTTAAGTCTATTTAAATGTAGTGAATCACCTTTATTGATTTCCGTATACTGAACCAACCTTGCATCCCTAGGATGAAACCCACTTGATCATGGTGCGTTATCTTTTTAATGTGTTTTTATATGTGATTTGCCATTATTTTATTGAGAATTTTTGCATCTGTGTTCATCAAGGATATTGATCTGAAGTTTTCTTTCCTTGATGTGTCTTTGTCTGGTTTTAGTATCAGGGTGATACTGGCTTTATAAAATAAGTTTGGAAGATTTCTCTCCTATTTCGTGTAATAATTTGAGGAGGATTGGTTTTAGTTCTTTTTTAAAGATCTGATGGGACTTGGCTGAGAACCCATTCAGTCCTGGGCTTTTCTTTTTTTTGGTAGGCTTTTGATGACTTCTTTAATTTTATTACTTGAAATTGATCTGTTTAACTTTTCTTTATCTTAGTGGTTCAAATTGTGTAGGTCATATGTCTCTAGGAGTTAGTTGATGTCTTCAAGATTTTCTTCTTTATTGGAGTATAAATTTTCAAAATAATTTTTGATAATCCTCTGTATTTAAGTAGTGTTTGTGGTGATATTCTCTTTCTCCTCATGGGTTTTATTAGCTTGAGTTTTTTCCTTTGTTTTGGTTAGTTTGGCAAAGGGTTTATCAGTTTTATTTATTTTTTCAAATAACTAACTTTTTCAAAAAATTTTGAAGTTCTAAAATCTCATTTTCATTGATTTTATTCTGGTTTTATTTCCTATATTTTGCTTTTGGTTTTGATTTGTTCTTTTTTTCTAAGGCCTTGAGTTGTAATGTTAGATTATTTATTTGGTATCTTTCTATTCTTTTAATATATGAGCTCAATGGTATGAACTGTTCTCTTAGAACTGCCTTCATAGTTTCCAGAAATTTTGGTATGTTGTATCATTATTCTCATTTACTTCTTTATTTTTTTATTTCACCCCTGATTTCTTCTGCAATCCATTCATCTTTCATAGGTGTCTTACTAGTTTCCAGGCGTTAAGAGTGGTTTCTATTTTTTATCTTATGGATTCGTAATTTCATTCCATTATGACTAGCTAGAATGCAAGGTATTGTCTCTATTTTCTTTTTTTTAATAATTATTATTTGCTAAGATTTGCTTTGTGGCCTAATATAAGGTCTATTTCCATGTGCTACTGTGAAGAAAGTGTATACAGTCATTGATGGATGAAATATTCAATAGATGTCTGTTAAGTGTGAATTATTTATTGTAGTTTTAAATTCTGTATCATTTTTATTTAATTTTTGTTTGAATAGTCTATCCGATGGTGAGAGAGGTATTTTAAAGTCATCCAGTATTATTGTATTCTGATCTATTTGATTCTTACTATTGGGAAGAGTTTGTTTGAGGTACATAGATGCTCCATTGTTTGGAACATAAATATTTACAATTGTTATTTCTTGTATGATTTCCTTAAGCCGGATGAAATGATCATCTTTGTTTCTTGTTAATTTCGGCTTGAAATCCACTTTATCTGATATGAGAATAGTAACCTCTGATTGTTTATGAGATCCATGTGAATGGTATGTTTTTTCCCATCCTTTCACTTTCAGTCTGTGGATGTCTTTGCCTATGAGGTGAGTCTCTCGGTGACAGCATATTGTGGGGTTTTGTTTTTTAATCCAATCTGCCAATCTATGTCTTTTGATTTTTTAAAAATATTTATTTTTTAGTTGTAGGCAGACAGAATATCTTTATTTTATTTTTACGTGGTGCTGAGGATCGAACCCAGTGCCTCACGCATGCTAGGCGAGCGCGCTATCACTACGCCACAACCCCAGCCCCTATGTCTTTTGATTGATGAGTTTAGGCTATTTATGTTCAGCATTATTATTGAGAAGTGATTTTTATTCCCTGACATTTTGATTTATTTCTAGTTTTTAAGTTGAATTTGATTCTCCTTTTATTAACTATTCTTTGAATGTAGTTCCTCCTTCTCCTGGTTTTGAGTTTTATCTTTCATTTCTTCTTCATGAAATATTTTATTGAGTATGTTTTACAGTGCAGGCTTTCTGGTTGTGAATTCTTTTAACTTTTGTTTATCATAGAAGGGTTTTATTTCATCTTTAATTCCAAAGTTAATTTTGCTGTGGATAGTGTTCTTTCAGAGGTGGTACATATTATTTTAAGACCTCCTAGCTTTGAGGGTCTGGTTTGAGAAATCAGTTGAGATCCAGATTGGCTTATCTCTAAATGTGACACGTGTAGCTGCTTTTGAAGTCTTTCCTTATGTATGTTAGACATTTTCATAAAAATGTGTCTTAAAGTGGATCTGTTGTAAGTTTGTGTATTTGGAGTCCTGTATTTCAATTTCCATTTCATTCTTAACATTTTGGAAATTTTTCTAGTATTATTTCATTGAAAATATTGTGCATCCCTTTAGTTTGTATTTCAGAGCCTTCATCAATCCCAATGAATATTAAATTTGGCCTGTTAATATCATGCCATATTTCTGAATATCTTTTCATGTTTATTTTTGGTACCAGGAATTGAACTCAGTGGTACTTGACCACTGAGCCACATCCCCAGGCCTATTTTGTGTTTTATTTAGAAACAGGGTCTCATTGAGTCGCTTTTAGCACCTTGCCATTGCTGAGACTGGCTTTGAATGGATTCTCCTGTCTTAGCCTCTCAAAGTGCTGGGATTACAGGCGTGCGCCACCATGCTCGTATCTGTTCATGTTTTTCTAACATCCTTTTTCTATGGTCAACTTTATTTTCAAGATTATGTAATTTGTCTTGGATGCCTGAAAATCCATCTTGCAAGTGGTCTAGTCTAATGGTAATGCTTTTCATTGTATTTTTCAATTTGGCTTATTGATTCCTTCATTTCATGGATTTCCTATTCTCTTTCAGAACTCTCTGTCCTTATTGACATGATCTTTAACTTGTGTGTTTTTTTTTTAATTTCATTCCTTTTATTGTTTTTTTACCTCATAAAATAGTTTAATTATGAACTTTTCTAAATTCCTTCTCTGACATTTCTTCCACTGTGGTGTCAATGGTGTCTATCGTTGAGTCATTTGGGGTTGTTTAGGATGGTTTATTTTCTTGCTTTTTCACATTGTTTCTGTGTCTACCCATTTATCATATGATTCTGAAGCAACAGAATTTCTACCCTCTGAACTTGTAGTGTCCCTGTAGGTTTTCAGTACCTCAGAGATTATGGGAAGACAGAATAGCAATAATCAAGGCAAACAGTATACAGCATTATACAAAATACTTGGTTCCTATTATGACATCTATACTGTTAATTGGCACAATAAACAGAAGTGGTACAGTCAGCAATTGCCATCAGTAAAAACAGTAAGTAATCATGTATTATATCTGGCATTAAATCAGGTGACAACTGTCAACTATAGAATCCACTCCAGTAATAATTGCAACAGCATAATGGTAGGAGAAAGCATTATATAAACCAATTAGTGATAAAAGATGGTAAGAATAGAGTTAATTGAGAGGAAACATATGTGATAGATGGGTAGAAAAGAGTTTACAATTTCAGAAGGTGAACAGACAGAATATAGAAGAGATGTGGGATGTGACGTTTATGAGGAAGGAGGAGAAAAATTAGAAGTAAAAAATTAAAAGGATAGTGAAAGAACAACTGAATTTAACTGTTAGTAAAAGAGAGAAAGAGAAATAGACAAATGAAAAACCAATACAAAACAAAACCTAAATATACTAATCAAAAGCCCTAACCCTCAAATCCAAGCAAGGAAAAATAACTACATTCCAAAAATTCTAGAAATGGGGTGGAGGAGAGATGTATATGCATGTATATGTATAAATGGCAATGAACATCATGCGTGCGCGTGCCTGCACACACACATACACACACACACACAAAGAAGAAAGAAGAAAAGAAAGGAGATTCTTTTTTTTTTTTTTTTTTTTTTTTTTAAATTTTTTTTTAGTTGTAGATGGACACAATGTCTTTACTTCACTGCTTGTACGTGGTGCTGAGGATCGAACCCAGGGCCTCACGCATGCGAGGCAAGCGCTCCACCGCTGAGCCACAATCCCAGCCCCAAGAAAGGAGATTCTTAATGAAAAAATTAAGGAACTGTTTCCACTGAGGATCAGAATAGTGAGAATATATGTTTACTGTCTATGCCCAACTGTCTTGTTCTGTTTCTTCTTGTACTGAGCACAAGAGTAGGGGCCAAAGGTTGTTAAACATTTCCTATTCCTATTGTATTGCTCACCAAGTTGCCAGTGGAGTTAAAAAATTCTCAGCCTCACTTCTCAGCACTATGAGGTAGAATGGGATGGAAAGTTCTGTCAGCTGGAGTTTCGTTTGCGTAGACCAATTTGATGCAGTCCCAGGGAGGGGCCACTGCAAAGTTCTCCCAAAGAAGCAGTATGCCTATTGCTTGAATCCTGGTTCACAGAGTGCTAAGAAGTACAGCCTTTTTCTAGCCTACCATCTTGCTTCCTTAAATGCCTCTTATTAGAGAGTTTTATAATTTTTTTCATCCTCATAGAGAATATTCTGTTTGGGTATTTTTTTTCTTTCACAATTTACTAATTCTTTTTACTTTTTACCCCCCCCATTAGATTTATTTTATTATTTTTCTCTTTTAACTTGAACACTTTCTATGTTTCTTATACTTTTTATTTGGTAAAGAAGAAACAGTGAATGTACCTGAGTATAATTTTGGCTTCATTTTATATTGTTGCTATGTAGTGTTGCTGTGATATACTTTTAATTTACTATGATGATTTTCCTTTGACCAAGGAGTTACTTTAGGGAGTGTCTAGAGACCTGGGATTTAATCTGTTGTTATTATTTACCAGTTATGTTATCTTGAGTAAGAAATTTCAGTGTTTTTAACTTTAGTTTCCTTATCTGAAAAATGGTGATATCAGTTCCAGTTTCATAGGTTGATTTATCTGGCATATGCTGGCTATTATTCTCAGTGTTGGTATTATTCTAAGAAATTTTGTTTTGTTTTGTTCTTTTGTATATTTTCCAGTTTCATTTCACTGTTCTGGAAAACTTGGCTTGTATTATATATTGTTTGAATTTATTAAGGCAGTTTTGTGATCTAAGTGTGTGCTTGGTGTTTTTTAATTTTTGGTACCAGGGATTGAACCAAGGGGCTCTTAACCACGGAGCCACATCCCCATCCTTTTTATGTTTTATTTTGAGACAGGGCCTCACTAAATTGCTGATGCTGGCTTTGAATTCGAGATGATCTGCTTTAGGCTCCTGAGCTGCTGGGATTACAGGTGTGTGACACCACACCACACAGTATGCTTGGTTTTTTATAGTTTTTCTGTAAATGGTTTAAAAATAGTATCATTATTTTGTTGACAGTATATGTGGATGTATTTTTTTAAAATATACTTTGAATATTTATGAAATTCTTAAATATTTGTGGAGTATTATGGAATACTTATATATTCTGTTAGGGGCCAGGGATATGACAGTAGATAAAATTGGGAAAATGTCTTCCTTAGACCTCATCTTCTGGAGAGGCAGTATGGTAGATAATATTAAGGAGACAGCAAAGTTTTTGATGTGTTAGATGTTGATACTGGAAAAATGAAACAGAAGTTTTAGAGTAGGAAACAGAAGTTACATTCTTTTGGTTAATATACAGAGATGGCCTCACTGAAAAAGTGATCATTTGAATAAAGGTGTGATCAAGATGAAACAGCAAACCATACAGCTGTTTGAGTAAATGCTGTCTTAGAGGGAAGATCAAGGGCAAAGGTTCTGATGTAGTAAGGATTCTGTCGTACTCAAGGAATATCAAGAAGACTAGGGACTTGAACAGAGGGAGATAGCAGTAGGAAATGATGTCACATAGAATCAAAGGTCATGTAGTACGTTGAAGGATATAAGGAATTTTGGCTTTTACTATGAGAGATGAGAAACATTGGAGGATTTTGTGTAGACATAAATCACTTTGGCCACTATTAGGAGTGGACTAGATAGAGTTGAGGGAACACAGGAAGTCTGGAAAGCAGGGAGACTAATTGGTGAGATGTGGAATCCTAGCAAAAGATAGTAGGTCTTAGAATGGAAAGTGGAGCATAGTGGTAGTAGTTTTAGGAATTTTAAAAGGTAGAATCAATAGAATTTCCCGATGAATGGGATGTAGGACACTAGAGAAGTACCAGGGAAAACTTCAATGATTTTTGGCCTGAGCATCTGGGAGAATGGAATTATAATTACCTGATTTGTAGACTCTCAGGGAACAAACATTTGGTGGGGGCAGGGAGGACGATAGAATCTCAGATTTAGATATGTTAAGTTTGATAGTATTCTGATTGTATCCTTCTTTTGGACTTGGAATTCTGTTAAGCATTGCTAAAGTTGAAGTAAAATGTTCCACTGCAATTGTCTGTTTCTCCTTGTATTTCCTGCAATTTTTGTTACATACATTTCAGTGCAGTCATTGAGCAGGTAAGTCTTCATATGCAAGGTACTTGGTCAAATGTTTTTTGATCCTATTAAATGTTTTTACTTTATACTGTGTTTAATATTAATATTATGAGCTCTACTTTTCTTTTGGTTGGTTATTATGTTTTTCATCCTTTTATATAAACTTTCTTAGAAAACAAAGTGGCTTAAAAACAACATGATTGAATTTTTTTAAATTATTGTGTTTTTACCTTAATAAATGGGTTTAATGTATTTACATTTATTAGCAACAAACATACCTGATACTTGTAAGGTTGGTAGACATTCTTGTATGTGTTAGCAAGGACTCAGTATCCTTTATATTTTTCCTTTCTTTTAAACACAACAAATCACCAAATAGAAAATTAATCTGAAGTTACTATCTTTTGTCCTTTAAACTATTCATTTATTGTTCTTTTGCTTTATGAGGTAATGGTTATCAGTACAAATTTGAGGGCATTCTGCTACCTTTAGTCTAATATTTTTCCTTTACAGATAACCTGCTTTCTTTCATCTTCATACTTATTAGGATTTTTAATCCTTGAAGTTAAAGAGTTATCTCTGTGTTGGTTGCTTTAAAAAAATTTTTTTTAAGTCATTTCAAACTTTACACAGAAATCCCTTAATCCCTTCATCCAGATTCTACAAATTCCATATTTTATATCATTTGTTTCATCTCTGTCCCTGACTCTTCTACATAGTTATGTTTATTATCATTCATCTTTTTCTGAACTATTTGGGATCCAGTTAAAGTTGTAATGTATTATTTCTCTGAAATAGCCAGAATGTATTTCAGTAAGACAAAGACATAACCACCCTCTAAATATTCAAGCTAGGAAATCAGCATTAATATAAAACTGCTGCTACTTATTACAGATTTTATTTAAATTTCACTGATAGTGCCCTCAGAGTCTTCCCATCTGCTTGAAGATCTAATTCTGGGTCCTGGTTTGCATTTAACTGTCATATCCCTTCTGTTTTTTTCATGGAATTGTTCCTTAATCTTTTCCTAACTAACCTAATTTTGACATTTGAATACAGGCTTTTCATTCTTCAAAATGACCTTTAATCTGGGTATTGAATGCATGCCAAGCCTTTTTGACAGGAATACTGTGTAAATGATACTGTGTTCAAATTAATGTCTGCCAGGTTTTTCTGCTGTAAAGATACCTTTTATTTTTTTGTAATTGATATTTTTGTGAAGTAACATTCTGATGCTGCTTCAATAACTTGTTCCTTATCTAGTCTCTTTTTACCAACCTTAACATCCATTGAAGACTTTTACTTGAACCATCAACTGCTAATAGTGGTACTAAATTATTTTCTGTTATTCCTTCTCCATTAATTAGTTGCCATTCTCTTAAGAAACTTTTCCTCCTACTCCATTTGTATATTCATTATTTATTTATTGGTTTAGATCCATATGGATTCCTGGGTTTATATTTTATTCCATGGGGTTGTAGTCTTTATTATTTATTCTAATACTCAGATTGATATCTAGTTGGTGTTCTTTGAACTGGTTTCTGTGTTTTTGTCATGTTTCTGTTATTCTTGGACTTCTCTCCCTCTCTCTCTTTTTCTAAGCATAATATGTTCCAGGCTACTTCCCCTTCCCAAAGTCTGGAATCAGAATCCCATGTCTGGTTACTTGGTATTTCCTATTACCAGAATATCCTTGTTTCTAGGTTTCCTCAGTGGACAGAGACAGAAAATAGACACACACATACTCCACTTGTAACAGGGAAATCTGTATCTATTTCTGTTTATATTGTACTATGAATATACATCAGTCCTTCTAATTCCAGTCCAACACAGACTTTTCCCTTTGTTTTTTATAAACCCCTTCTCAAATGACAAGGAAACAAACTCCCATTATCTTCAGTACATTTATTTATTTGCTTGGATCCTTTTATGACCTCACAAGCTGCCTCCAAAGACCAATTGCTATGAGAAATTTTCAACGAAGATGAAATCTCTATATGTTGTAGGTGAGGATTGCTTGGGAAATTTGATGGGGGTTGGTAATAGATTTTTATCGAGATAGAATTCATATATCATCAATTACCACACGTATAGTGTGCAAATCAATGATGTGCAGCCATCACCACAATTTTTTTTTTTTTGCCTGCTGAAAGAAACACTACCCTTTAGCAGCCACCTTCCATTCCCTTCTTCCCAGGCTAGGCAACTACTTTTGATCTCTACAGAAAAATTTGCCTATTTTGGACACAGAAATTTAATTTTATGATCACTGAATTTTCTTCCAAACCAGTCATTTTATAAAGTTTTTACTTCAGTCATTTGTAACAATACTTTGGTTTCATGGTCTCATTTGAGAACGTGTTCTTTTTTCTACTGTATAGGAAAACATATATTACATACAATAGAAGTGGTTCATGGACATGAAGTGTTCCAGTTACATATTGCTTCGTAACAACCACTCCTAAAACTTAATGACTTAATACAACTATTGATTTCTTTTATGTGATTCTGTGAATTGAGTTGGTTTAGCTAGGCAATTCTTAGTTGGGTGCTATTGGACTGAGGCTTAGACCCTGGGAAACAGATGCAGAATCCTAGCAGGTGAAAGAAGATGTGAGGGACAGTTAGGATAGTAGGCATGTTTTATTTGAAGGCAGCAGCAGCCTCCAGTCCTTCAGTTGGCCTTTTTAAAAATATGTAGGCCAAACAAAGAAGGCCCATTGCCAACAGGTTACATAAGTGAGCACAGGCTCACAAGCAAAAACTTGTGACTTTGAGTACATATGCTGAATCAAGGTGTTCATGACCTTGGCTGTGTATTAAAAATAGCCTGCCGTAAGCCTTGGTGAAGGAGCTTAACAATAGCCATCTTGGGCCTGCCCTACAGTTCAGCCCTTGGCTGTACAATCTATATGTTATGTAATATACATGTTTGAGGTCTTCTGCAATAATCCCTTAATGAGGAGGTCAGAGCCCTGCATCCACAAGTCACAACAAAAATGTGCTAAAACATACAACCAAAAGACAAGTCCCACTGTCTAGGATTACTAAAAGCCACTGTGAGTTGCACCCCATATTGAAGTGGCTATAAAGGTCTTTTCCAGTTACATCCAGTTAAAGGGACAGGCTGGATTATTCCAGGGTAGTCCAGCAGCAGAACTCACTGGCACTTTGGTGCATACCCAGCAGACAGAGGTATGTGTTATTCTGGCATAGGTGTGTGTCCAGTCCATGATGGTGTTGGGAGGGACACATCTATGGATAAAAGGACAAAGGAGTTATAGGCACTAGTATAGGTAAATCACATCCATCTGGTAGAATACATGTCAGCTTTGAATTTCTGGGTAAGCACAGGTGATGACGGTGGTGGCTTCCCTGGGTAGTGATACCACACTTATACAGCTTAGTCCTGAACTTTAGTAGGTTCTTTGTGTTACCAGTACTGTTGAACTCATAGTTGGCCGAAGGGAGAGGCCAAAAATGCCTTTTAAAATCTGTGTCCTATCTGTGGGACCTGGCCAGCTAATATGTACCTTGGTAGGGGGGACATTCATTAATCACCCATGGTGATTAATGGTCACAAGGAGATCACATTTCAAACCTTTCCACCTGGGGCTAGGAGCTGGAGGCTGAAGGCTGCTGCCACCTCCAAATCATGTTTACTATCCCAGCTGCACTTCACATCATCTTCCACTTGTGGAGATCCTGAATCTGGTTCCTACGGTCTGAGTCTTAGCCCAATAGCTCTTTCACAATTTTATAATTAGATGAAGTTGCTAAACTAGAGTCATCTGAAAGTTCACTTGGGCTGAATCTCCAAGATGACTTCCAGTTAAAATGGCTGGAATGGTGAAGCTTGCCATCTCTTTTCTTCCACATGGCCATCTTGGGTTTCCTCATAGCACAGCAGTCTTTGGTAGTCAATCTTCATATAATGTTATTCTTTCCTGAAAGTAAGATCCCCAGGGGAATCTGTATATTTTATGAGGACTTAGCTTTCAAAGTCCTAGAAAATAATTTATGTTGCATTCTGTTAGTCAAGCAAGTCATAAGTACTGTAGAGATTCAAAAAAGAAATGAGTCTTTGCTTGTTGATAAAGAATACTTACGCATAGGAAAGGAAAGAATTAATGGTAACTATCATTAGTGCTATTTATCATACTTAAAATTGGGAACCTGAGTTCTTTGACACACTGGTAAATTGAGGACATTTATACTGTTTTAGAATTTTAAAGAGAAAGTTGCAGATAAGTCATAGATGATATTATTAGCATATTATTAATTTATTATCATGTCCTGCATTTGTATCCACCAGTGGCTTATTCCCTGTGTCCATGAGCAATTAGAAAACTTGTTTGGTTTTTGTTATTTTTAAATGTTACACTTTTAAGATGTGTTCATGGTAGCACTGTTTTTCCTTAGTTTTTATTTTGTTGCAATGAAAGCAAAATGTAATACAATGTATTGTCAGGGCAGTATTTAAAATATTTACACTGAAGTTGGCAAAATGACATACTTTATCGACATGGAATTAGCAGCCATTGCTCATGATACTGTCTTTTGCATTTTTCAGATGACTCAAGACTAAAAAGATCTAAAGTAGCACCAGAGAAGAAAACACATCACAAATTAAGTAAAATAATTTTCTTTTGTAATAATTACATTTAAAAAAACTAGTATTAAATTTGTTTCTAAATATAGCTTAATTTTTTATAAACAGGCGAATTAATATTGTTTGGATTTCTTTGTAGATAAATTTAAATTATACATTTAGTTCTCACGAATTTCATAATAAGTCATCATAAGCCACTGAGTCAACAACCTGTTACCCATTTATTAGTTTTATAGTCTTCTCATTCTGCCCCGTAGTAGGTAGAGATTTTTTTTATCTTATGTAATCAAAATTAAGAATTCTTTCAAAGAAAATGTAATTACTAAGTATATGATATCCCTGACAGCTTCTTCCACTTTTATCCAGTTAATTCTTAAGAAGAGTGGCTAGAATGGTAAATAGGCAAAGTTGGAAACTGTGAGCCGTGAAGAGATTCATGTGAGGATTAAAAATCCATGGTTCCCTAGAAGGTACTTAACAGTCAAGATTCATGGGACAGCCCATGTTTGTGTGATGTTGGAGTGGCTTTCTATGCCATATAGAAAGCAGTATGTCTATAAAATTATAAGGTAATCACAAAGTGGCACCCCTACTACTGATGACATAGTTGTTGATTAGAAGAAAGTCATAGGTCTCTAAAGTACAGTAGATTATACCAAGGTGTGTGACTCCTTGCCCATTAGATTAGGGTGTATCTAGCACATAATTCTAATGTGATGGGGAATTTTTAAGTGCTTAACTAAGGATTTTTGTAATACCTTGTAATCCTGATTATTTAACAAAACTTGGCATGGTGAAGAGGAAATGGTACAGTGGGGAGGAAAGGGGTAATCAAAGTAGTTTAAAATGTGTCATTTTTACCAGTGGTATCTTGATAAAGGGATATGTTTTTATTTTTATTTTTTGGCAGTGCTGAGGATTGAACTCAGGGCCCATGCCTGCTAGGCAAGCGCTTTACCACTGAACTATACCTCTAGCTCCAGAGATATCAGGTTGAAATAATCATAGAGAAATGAGAGTTTGATTTTTGAGTATCAGGAATGGGAAAGTAACCAATATTAAAATGAAAAAGCTCAGCAAATGCTTGAAGTTACCAAGAGGAGAATGGAGAAAATAAATGGTCATTCAATCAAACTAATGAAAATGAAGACAAGAACAATCATCGATGTAAAATAACTAGTATATATAAAGTAAGATGGCTGGATGTGGTGGGGCACCCCTCTAATCCCAGTGTTTGGGAGCTTGAGGCAGGAGGATTCCGAGTTCGAGGCGAGCCTCAGCAACTTAGTGAGGCCCTAAGCAACTTTGTGAGACCCTGCTTCAAAATAATTAAATAGGGCTAGGGAAGTGGCATAGTAGTTAAGTGCCCCTGCCTTCAATCCCTGGTATCTGTTAATCAGTAAATCAGTAAATCAATCAAAGATGAAGGGAATTAAGAGAAGCAGGTTGTTAAACTAAATAAATGTTAATGGATTGAATTTCTTCAATAAATCCTGGGTTTGGTTAAATAATACAAACCAATCTATTTGTTTTTTAAAAATACTTAGGTTTTAAAATAAAAAGTTGTAAAATAATTAGGGAGATTAAACAAAAAGAATAGTCTAGTTTTAATATTAGGCAAAGTAGGATTTACGGTCAAAACTGATGAATGTGATAAGGAAGAACATATAATGATAAAGTGGGCACTTTAAGAGGACAGAAAAACCATAAACTTGTGCACCAAACAACTTAGCAACTAACATTCATAAAGAAAACATCTAGATAAAGCAAGAAGATTTTCATTTAAAAAATATAATTGGAAAGGAGATTTTAATAAACTGCTTTCAGAATTGAATTAAACGAAAAATAGATCAAATAAAAAAGTAGACTAAACAAAAAAATTAAGCAAACAATAGATAAGAACATAGGAATTTGATATTATTTCCAACAAACTCTATTTAATATATGGAGCTTAACATTTTTTAGATAACATTGCCAACCCTGGTTATTGAAGTTTTATGTCTTTGTGAATCTAGAGGCCTAATTTTTACTGGCTTTTCTTTAATCATTATCCCAAATGTATCTTAAATTTTTTTTTGTCTTTTGTCTAGAACCATTCATGTTTTTAAAGGTAATATTTATGTTTCCACTGCTGACTATCATCCAACCAAACATTTATATACATATACTTTTTTGCTGACATCTTTTTACAGTTTTGCCCTCCAGCACACCAAATGTCCGCAGGACCAAGAGAATACGTTTGAAACCTTTGGAATATTGGCGAGGGGAGCGAATAGATTATCAAGAAACACCATCAGGTAACCTAATTTACACTGTAGTGTCTGTTAATAAAAAACAGAGGGATAAATATAACTTATTTATGATTATTATGTGCCAGGCACTGCCTGCATGTTTATGTACATTACTTTATTTAATCATCATTCCTCCCCCAGTGTGATAAGAAAAGGATTCAAATCCATATTTGTCTGATTACCATAAGATATTGATTTTTTTCCTCTATATAGCTGTATTTTTGTGTATGGCTTTGTATTGTTATAATATTATCTCATAAGGATTTTAATTACATAAGAAGCTGCATTGTTAGAGCATGAGAAAATTATAACTGATACAGATATTTTACATTACTCTTACCAGCTATTTTCTTATAGTTTTCTACAAAATGATAGAGGTTGGGTAAAGAAGTATAGTGTTATCTTAAAGTTATTTTCTTCCTTTGATGGATATAGCTAAGGCAAAGAGCACTCATGTGACTTACTACTTATAGTTCATTACTAGCTTCTGCTTTTTCTTTTTCTTTTAAACCCTCTGCTGATACCTGCTGATTTCAAAGAAGTAACAAAGATAGGTCTTATTTCATCAGTGCTCCTAGATTTAGCATGTTAAAGATACAAGTGCAGAACTACTAGAATTCATTAAGAGTAATATTTTCTTTGGTTCTCTGAAAGGAAATGTATTTACTGAGTTTTGTTTCAAGCTTTTTACTTTCCCAGATATAATAATATTTTATCTTTTTGTTGTTAAATTTCAGGAGGATTTGTGATTGGTGGGATACTGTCTCCAGCCACAGTATCGCCTAAAAGAAAGGCAAAAGGAAATGTGGGAAGAGTCAACAAAGTAACTAATAGGAAAAGGATCTGTCTTGATAATGATGAAAGAAGTATGAACTTATTTCTAAAAGTAACTTTTAGATTGCATTTGTTTGCTTATTTATTTATTTATTTATTGGGTGCCAGGGATTGAACTCCAGGACACTTAACCACTGAGCCACAGTCCCATCCCTACTTGGTATTTTATTTGGAGACAGGTTTTATTTGGAGTTGCTTAGTACCTTGCTTTTGCTAAGGCATGCTTTGAACTAGTGATCTTCCTGCCTCAGCCTCTAGCTGCTGGGATTATAGGTGTGCGCCACTGCACCAGGCTTAGATTTTATTTTCCATAACATAGTACTTTGAGAAGAACCTCATTGTAAAATTTGATATTTTAAAACATCAAATATTTAAATAAATAAATTTAAATAGATAGATAGATAGATAGATAGATAGATAGATAGATAGATAGATAATGAAAAGGCAGGGGAGGCTAGGGATGCAGCTTGGTGGTAAAGTGCCCCTGCGTTCAACTTCCAGTACCAAAAAGAAAAAAAAAAATTCATTGATAGCATAGTATAAAACATTTTCTCATGAGTAAATTACCCAGTCAAATGAAGCTCAAGTTATCCATACTGAAGCTATGCTTACAGTAAGACATATTAATGAATTTTTTCTAAAGTGTATTGTGTGTCTTGTGTATCTTAGGGAATATGCAGAACACTGTTTGGCTTTATTTTGAGTGGTCATTTATAAATAGGGAGAGTGTGTTATGTCTCTGACAGTTTGCAACTTGTCTGTAGCTATATTTTGTACTGTACTGTTTTATAATTAAGAATAATTTTAAGTAACTTGTTTGTATTTCATTGGTATTTCTTTTGCAGAGAATAGATTAGTAGTAAATATGGATATACCTCTAGGAGATCCTTTGCAGCCAACACGGGTAAAGGACCCAGAAACAAGAGAGATTGTTCTTATGGGTAAGAAATGATACGAAAAATATTTAATTGACCAGTAACTAAGAACAAACTGTTGGCTTGATGATCGATCACATAAGCAGTATATATGAGGACAACTCAGCGGGGAGGGCTGGGGGCATTGATGGCAGACAGCCTCCAAGAACACGTGTAATCATGCATTTGTCCTCTGGAGCACAGGTGGTAACATTACCATTAGGAGTGTTGTCTTCCGCAGTGGGGTCTAGGACATATGGCTGTAGGGAGTTTTCATGGGGAAATTTACCAGGTTAGCTGGCAGATCCCAGTATGTGTTCTTCCTGTGGGACCAGGCAGGAATTATCAGCCTAGCACAAGCAATACGAATGCCAGTAATAGTACCTGGGATGTGAAACTTTGTGAGGATCACTGTCAAGGGCATAAGTAGGCCATACAAATGCAAGCCTTAACTTGAAGGCTGGCACAAGATCCTAGAAGCCTCCTCCTGTATTAAATAGATATTAAACATTTAGTTTCTGGGAGGCCTTAAGAGGTTCCAAGGGACATGTTTTAGTAGGCTAGGGGTTTAGGTAAAATTTAGGTTTTTTTTGGTACCAGGGATTGAACTCAGGGGCACTCGACCACTGAGCCACATCCCCAGCCCTATTTTTTTTTTTTTTTTTTTTTTTAATGTAGAGACAGGGTCTCACTGAGTTGCTTAGCGCCTTGCCATTGCTGAGGCTGGCTTTGAACTCGCAATTCTCCTGTTTTAGGCTCCCTAAGTGCTGGGATTACAGGCTTGAGCCACTGCGCCCAGCTGAAAATTTAGCTTTTTACTAACCAGGCAATATTTATATATAAGAAATACATAAATATTATGTATGTACAACTGTTAGTTGTACCAGTTAGTATTGAAGACTCTGTCCTAAGTTAGAAGACAAGGAAGGCCACTATAGTATTCCACTTAAAATTTTTGCTGTGAAATAAATAGATTCCATTTGACAGCTTATGTCTTAGCTAAATTATATCTACATTGAGATTATTTGACAACTGAGGTAAAAGAACAGAGTGTTTTGTTTAGTAAAAAAACATTGCTATTTAAAAAATGTTTTTATTGGAGTTTTTGTAGTTACACATAATGTTAGGATTCATTTTAATACCCTTCTATCAGGCATGCTTCTTACTTTTCTTATATTCAATTATTTCTCATTCTTTAGTTTTTATTTTGCTGTGCTTTTTCTGTAAGAGTTTCCTCTATTTTCTTTTTTAATTCATTAACAGTGTATCTTTACAAATTTAATCCACTTTTTAAATTCTGTGATCCTTGCTGGTCCTCTTTTGACTTGTATTCAAGCTTAATAATCCTATATTTTTATTTCCTGAATGTTACTAAATTTCTTTGATTAAAAAAAAAAACATTGCTATTCTCTACAAGGTTAGAAAAGTGTTGAGTGTTCTTGGCAGTTCACTTTGTTTTGTAAATCTGCACATCTTCTGCATACTGTAGTCTGTGGAAACACTAATATTCCCAAATATCCAGAGAAATAATAATGTCAGAAACTGATGATTAAAGAGTATGTATTAATTATAGGTCCAGAAAGGAAATTTTTTAAATAAAAGGGAGTTTTTTGAAATTGATATAGTAATTTGTGAGCAGCAGTTAAAACTCTGGTTTCTTGTAGCATTTTCTTGATAAATAAAAAATCTTGTTATTTAAATCAGTCAAGTAGAAAATTAGCAGCAGAAAATAATTTATTGTCACAGTGATCATAAATTTGTATTTTGGGCCATGTGAAACTTCTTAAAGATAGAGTTCTTTCTTGTGTCTCAGCTAATTTTATTTTCCATCTTGGCCACAATAGAAATAATACTAATACCATTATTACTATTTTTTTAAAATATTTTTTAGTTGTAGATGGACACAAATGTCTTTATTTTATTGTTTTGTATGTGGTGCTGAGGATCGAACCCAGGGCCTCACGCATGCAAGGCCGGTGCTCTACCGCTGAGCTACAATCCCAGCCCCCCATTATTACTATTAAGCTAAGTCTAATAAAGTGTTCACTTTGTGTCAGACATTGTTCTAAATTGCATATATTAACTCTTTAATACTGATTAACTATCATTATTCATTTTTATAGAAAAGGAAATTGAGGTACAGAGAGAGCGAGCTTAAGTAACTTGGCAAAGGCCACGTAATTTGTAATAGAGATGCAAGATTTGACCTCTGGCATTCCAGCTCCAAAATCAATGGTTCTAATTATTTGTCTAAGGAAGATTTTATATCTAGAAGTGCACATAATACATATGTGTACATGTTTTTTTCATTGAGCATTATCATTATTATTGCATTTATATTTATATTACTATTTCCCCTTAGATCTTATAAGGCCACGAGATACATATCAATTTTTTGTGGAACATGGAGGGTTGAAAGTGTATAAAACTTTGGATACACCTTTTTTTTCTACTGGGAAATTGATATTAGGACCCTGTGAAGAAAAGGGAAAGCAACATGTTGGCCAAGATATATTAGTAAGTATATTTCTCCATTTATTTATGCTTTGTTATAGATGCTAATGTACTTTATTGGATTGGATGAGGCATTAAAATGCTGTTTCCTTACTAATTAAATCCTATCACTACAATGCATAAAGGTTTACTTTTTTGTTAAATCTGTTTAGAGTCAACCAACCAACTTAAAAGTAACTTTTCTGTACATAGCACTGTAACCTTGAGGTTCCTAATTCTAAGGAATGGTCTTTACTTAAAAGAATATTAAAATCTAGTTTTCAAACAAATCATTAGATTTTTATAGCTAAGGGGATTTTAGGGACCAAGTTTAATTCTGAATTTCTCTGGTCATACGGTTGAGAAACAGAAGTTAAAAGACTTCAAAAATTACTTAAATGGTTAGCAGTAGACTTGGGATTAAGAGCTACTTTCTAGGCTGGGGATATAGCTCAGTTGGTAGAGTGCTTGCCTCGCATGCACAAGGTCCTATGTTCAATCCCCAGCACCACAGGGGGAAAAAAAAAAAAAAGAGCTAGCTGCTTTAGTAAGTACTAAGTAAAACACTATTATATATAGAACTATCACTGACTAAAGTTATAATGAGGTTCAAGGTGAGACAATCACTCAGTCTTTCTCCCTCTTTTCTTTCATACCGTTAAGAGACATTCTTCTGAACTATTGGTCTTTTGTGTAGATATATGCATGTGTGTATATCTGTATATTTCTGTATTTTTAATTAGAAAATTATAGAATTTGAAAAGTCAAATTTTAAGGATATTTAACATTATAGCATCACTTAAAAATGATATAACTAAGGGATATCATTCAGTATGGGACATTTGAGGAATCTGTGAAATCATGAGTTATTGAAATATCACATTCAAAATAATTTTGGGGGTTTGGGGTTATGGCGCAGTGGTAGCATGCTCACCTAGCACATGTGAGGCACTGGGTTCGATCCTCAGTACCACATTAAAAAAATAAAATAGAGATATTCTGTCCACCTACAACTAAAAAATAAAAAAAATAATAAAAATAATTTTTACTGACAAAATTAAAGTAAGCTGAGGAATAAAACTAATCAAACTCTTGAGTTTATATTAACAAAGAAGGGCAATTAAAGCAACAAAAGGAAAAGATACATATGAGAATTAAGAGGAATTTATTACTATATCAGTATAACAAGAATTCTGTTTTAAATAATTTAAAATATTCACGAATCCAATCTTAACATGTTCTTGATCTCCAGGTATTATTTAAAGAGTAAAAATAACATTTTTTAAAGCAAAAAATATTCCCTGTAAAATGATGAAAGAATCATAATGAAGACAAATATGGTGTCATCACTGAATAGTTACCCATTAAACTCTACTGCCTTTATTATATAAAAGAAAATTTGAATAGTAAATATTTGAAAGTATTTAACCTGCTTAATACTCAGAGTGATCCAAATTTAAAAACAACACTTTATAATTACCCAGTTAGTACAGATTATTAGAGAAATATTCATACTCTGACTTATGGTTGTTATTTCTAGAAATTTTTCCAAGGGTCATAATTTTAAAGTTGGGAAGAGAAGTTGATCATATATATGTATTTTAACATTGACTGTAGCTGAAAAGTTGGAAATGAGTGAAGTGAGCTACAGGAAGAAAATGGTTACATTTTTATTTCAACATAATGGGAAGAGCTATTATATGGTATAAATATGTAACACTTCAGGTATTGGACTGAGCATTTTAAAATTACTTTAAGCATATTATTTTCATGACTAGTCATATAAAATTATTTTTGCAGTAACATTTATTGTATAATATAGAAAATACTTTATCTTTTTCCTGCCTAGATTTTCAAAATGTAAATGACAAGTTAAAAAGAATGTAAAAAAGTAGCCTTACTTTTGTGATTATACTTGATATTTATTTCTTTTAACTATTCTCTGTAAGTTTCTGATGAAAATGAGAGTTACGGTGTTTTTTAAAATAATATGAAGAGTATTTTTGCATTTTTAAAACATGAAACACACATACTTTAAAAAACAATAAAGGGACAAGGTAGATAACCAGTGTAAGCTATAACTTTCCTTAAAACAATGCTCAAGATGTTGGTGGGTCTGTATTTTTCCATGGAGACTCTGAGGATGAATCAGTTTCCAGCTTTTTTCCATCTTATACGTATTGTTGGTAGAATTCCGTTTCTTGTGTTTGTAGGATTGAGGGTCTCAAATGAGACTGAGGTCACTGGCTGCTGTTCTCATCTTCTAGAAATAGTCCCTGCTTCTTGACCAGTGGTTCCCTTATTTTTAGTAGCATCAATAATACAGTATCTTTTTATGCTTCAAATTTCTCTGACTTCTCTTTCTGCCTTGTTTTTTATCTGCTTCCTGGAGAAAATTCTTCATTTTAAAGGCCTTTTGTAATTATATCAGTCACACTGAGATTATTTTAGTCAATTTTTCGTTATTGTGACCAAAAACTTCACAACAACTTAGAGGAGGAAAAGTTTATTTTGGATCATGGTTTCAGAGGCTCATTCCATGGTTGACTGACTCCATAGCTCTAGGCCTGGCATGAGGTCCATCATGGAAGAAGAGAGACAGAACTTCATGGCTTCGTGTGCTGGAGGAGGGCTCTGGGTTCATGCCAGCTAGGAAGGAAAGAAGAAAGAGGGAGGAGGGGGAGGGGAGGGGAAAAGAAGGGAGAGGCAGAGACAAGTAGAGACAGTTTTAATTCCAAAGACATGCCCCACAGTGACTTGCTTTCTTCAGCCACATCCTACTTGCCTAGTTTCTATCCATTTAATCCATTCAAATGGAGTAATCTATTGATCAGAGTTATAACTGTCATAATCAAATCATTTCGCTTCTGAACATTCTTGCATTTTCTCATACAGGAGTTTTTTGGGGGGATACCCCATATCCAAACTATAACCTTATTAAGGATTATTAATCTACCATCTCAAGGTTCTATTTGCTACATATTGTAACATATTCATAGGTTCTAGATATTAGAACATTAGCATCTGTGGGGAGTTGTTATTCTGACTACTGTATTTCCTTTGAGAGCTGTTATAGTTCAATTTGAAATTAGATTTTTCTTTTTGATCTTACAGGTCTTTTATGTTGACTTTGGTGACCTTTTGTGTACTTTACATGAATCACCTTACATAATAACTACTGGAGATTCTTTCTATGTTCCTTCAGGTAAGAATAACTAAAGACGTTTTATTTTACATAATTATAGTCTCCATATGGTTGTTCACAAGCAGCATGAAAATGGAAGCCTCAGTTGTCAAAACAAAGTGCAACATAATTGATTACAAAGCAGTGGGATACATATTTTTCTTTCATCATTAGGTAAGTGTATTAGTATACATGAAAATTGAATAAGAGTTTGTTAGAGTATAAAAATACTAATTAGAACATATGTTGCATTCTGTGGTAAAAGGGTAATTATTTCCTCCATGATATCTCTAAGACATATTGTGGCCTAACAGTTTTTAGTGGATTATTTTAAACATACAAAATAGTGTACTACTGAAGTACACAAATTATTGGAAATAGATACTTTAATTCATTCATTTGTTCATTCATCCATTCGATAAATGTAAGTTAAGAGTTTATTATGGCCAAGCATTGCTTTAAGAGTTGGGATAAATAGTGAACAAAATGAAAAAATTTAAACTTAACAGAGCTTACATCACGTAGGGAGACAATAATAGTAACTATGTTTATGTAGTCTGTAATATGTGCTAATACTGTTGTGAATATGAATTTGGTTGATCTTAATATGCATCAATTTTAATACACAGAAAATCATAGTAATAGTACGTAATGCTAATATACTTGCTGAATATGATGCTGTCCATGTGTATTTCATTTTTGTTATTTATTACCTTCTTATTAAGAGCAGTCTTTGTCTTTTTTAAATGTTGAGATTTTATTTTACATTGTATTTATTTTGCACTGTATACACGTTTAGTGAAATCCATAGCAATTTCAAAGATTTCACAAAGATTGATTTTAGAAAGAGATTTTCTTTCCCTACACCTTTGTCTAGTTTAACTCTGCATTTGTTATGAAACAATGTAAAATTTATATTGTTTCAAGCCTTATCTTGATCAGTAGATGGTGGTTAACTCTTAAATCTTTCAGTTCATAGCATTAAATAAGAGTTATTTTGAGTTAAGTAAATTCTTTTTATCTTGTGTTTTATATACTGTAACGGTCAGGTCATGACTAAATACTTAATTCAAAAGTAAATGATTCCTATGGAAACAATTTTAATTTTTATTATTTCACTTTTAGGTAATTATTACAACATCAAAAATCTCCTGAATGAGGAAAGTGTTCTTCTTTTTACTCAAATTAAGAGATGAAAGATGAAGCAAGTTTAAATACGTGTGGGTGTTTATGTATATGTATGTAAAATATTCATGTACACACATGTATAAAGCAGCTTGTATAGTTGACATTTATTTTTGTAATTACTTGTGCTATTTTAAAATAAAAATTTTATTCAGCTTTGTGTAAATGTGTATTAGATAAACATTTCATACTCCTGTGTGTCTTCAAATTTTTCTATGAATATACATATCACCTGTAGTGATATTAATAACATGAAAAAATACCAAAATCACTGCTCCTGCGATGAATATAGGACACATATTTTTACCAGAAGAGAGCTGATTAATAATATGTCTGTTGATTTAAAATTATTTTTGCCAAATACTAGTTTTAAATTGTTGAACATTAATCTAGAGATCTATGGTAAACATACATCTGTGTTGTGTTTTTAGGGCTTCCGTAGCAAATTATCACAAGCTGAGTGACTTGAAGCAACGGAAATTTCTTGTCTTAGTTTTGGAGGCTTGCAGTCTGAAATTAAGGTTTTGTCAGAGCCATGATTTCCCAGAAACCTGGAGAAAGAATCATTCTTCCCTCTTTCTAATTTCTGTTGGTTTGCTAGCAATCTTTGGTATTCCTTGGCTTGCACCTGCAACACTTCAATTCCTGCCTCCATTGTCAAATGATATTCTTGCTTGGCATGTCTTTGTCCTCACAAGACATTTGTTTAATTATTACAATTTGAAATTTTCAATCCATCTTGTTTGTTTTATTTTCTGCTGGAAGTGGTATCCTGTGCCATTGCTTTCTGCATGTGGCCTCCCCAACCCACATGCAGAAAGGAATTCCTCAGGAAACAAATCTATATTGACAAGTGGAAATTTGACTTTTTGGTGGGTATCACCATACAACTGGGTGGTTTTCTCTGCGCCTTTGCACTGAGAAATTCCCAAGGGAGGTGTCTGCTCCATTTCTGGGTAGTTCAAAGACCCATAATTTATTTGCCACTCCTGATGAGAGATTTTGCACATTTTTTGTTAAATTGATAAGCATTGCATATTTCTTGATGCTGTGGTAAATTTTATGTATTCCTCATTTTTGCAAGTGTTAGTTTCTAATATATAGAAGTACAATTTATTTTTATATATCAGTTTAGATTCCATAACCTTGTCAAATTCAGATTATTAGTTTTTTTTTGGGGGGGGGACTCAGTAGGATTTTCTATGCATGTATACTATCACATCTATGAATAAAGACATTTAACTCCTTTTTCTTTGGTTTTTGCATCTTATATTTTTTCATCTTGCTTTATTCTAGCACTTTCAATATACTATTGACTAGAAGCAGTCTTCTTGCTTTGTGTTCAAGCTTAACAGCATTCAGTTTTTTAATGTGAAGTATAATGTTGGCTGTAAACTTTTCACATACCCTTTATCATATTAAGGAAATTCTTGGTATTTTTATTTTGATGAGATATTTTAAAAAATTAAGATTCTGTTTATCTTTGTCTGTTGAAACAATCATTTGGTTTTCTTGTTTATTCTGTTGGTGAAAAAATTGTTTTTAAACTTTACTTGCATTTTTGTATAAAAGCCCCTTGCTATGCTGTACTATTTACAAATTGTTGGATTCAATTTGTTAATATTTTGTTAAAGATTTTTGGTGTGTCTAGACCTATGAAGGAATCTGTTTCTTACAGTATGACCATGTGTTAATATGAAGGTTATTCAAATCTTATAAAATGAGTTAGAAAGTGCACCTGCTTTTCACAATCGCTGAAGAGTCATATTAGATTGATTTTATTTGCATCTCAAATATCAGAAAAGATTATATGTACAACCATACAGACTTGGAGTTTTCTTTATGGAAAGATTTTTAATTATGGCTTTAGCTATTTTTATAAGTATTGTCATTGTTGATGATTTCTATTCAGTTCTAGTAAATTTTCCTTTAATTTTTTCCATTTGATTTTTATAATGTTCATAATCTCCCTCAAAATCTCTTTCAATAGCTTGAGATTTGACAGTCTTCAAAATATTTAATGTAAAAATACTTCAGTATCTAGAGCACATATGTGCAATGTAATTGTTAATTTTTCTTCTTTTTTCTTAGTCTTTCTAGCCAATCTAGCATAAACTAGCTAAATCAGTTTTGTTGCACTTTCGAAATAATTAACCTTTGATTTTGTTGATTTTCTTCCTTTGTGTTTCTATTTCATTGATTTTTGATCTAATAATTTTTTTTCCTACCTACTTAATCTTGATTCACTCTTCTATTTATGGTTTTTTAAGATGGAGGCTTATTTTTATTTGTTTCTGTTAAAGCTGCAAAATTTCTTTGTGCTGCTTTGGCCTTGTCTCATGTATTTTACTTTGACATGTTTTCATTGTAATTTAGTTCAGGCTGTTTCCTAATTTTTCTTGTGATGTTCTTATTGACCAGTGGTTTATTTTTCTTGTGTATTTTATAAGTTCCAAACATTTGAGAATTTCTCAGATTATTTTTCTGCAGTTGTCACCTTTGTATTTATAAAATTTTGTTCACAGCTACTTGGTTCTGCATATTTAGCATTAACGTAGCCATATAAAATAGGTAAAGGAATAGTTGTAAATTGCAAGGAACTGTTTATTCAAAAGAGTGTGAGCTGGATTCTTCCTGTGGGTTTGGTTTGCCAGCCACTGATGTGGTCAGTGAATATACTTTGTATAATTTCAATCCTTTTTTCATTTTTTGAGATGAGTTTATGATCCACATTGTAGTATACCTTAGAGAATATTTCTTACATGTACTAGAAACGTGTTAGGTTGGGTGAAGTATTTCTATGTCTGTTGCAACAGGTTGGTTGATAGTATTGTATATCCTTGTCTGTGTAGTTGTTACATTACTAATATAGCATAATCAATACCTCTCTTTCTGTGGAATATCTCTTTTAAATCTGTCAATTGTTGCATCATATATTTTGAGACTGCTGTAAAATTTATATGTTCATTTATCATTGTTACATCTTCTTGCTCTATTGACCTTTTCATTATTATTTATTTCAAGTTTTATCCTGGCCCCTCAGGGCTAGCCCCTGTGTCTGCATAGCCCAATAGTCCATTAATGATCTGAACACAGAAGGACATCAGATATTTTGAGCCTATAAACTTTCTTATAATTTTTCTGCGTGTGGGATGGGGGATGTACTGAATGTTGCAGCCAGCTCTCAAATCCCCTTTTGTTTTACTTTTTGCCATACTCCCTTGAATCTCCCCAGTGCTTGCCTCATTCAGTTAGTCAAGGAGATTTGGAAAATTTATTTTAGCCCTTCTATGGCTCTCCTATTCCTAGGATTTGGTTACATTTTTGGCTGCTCTGTTGCTCTCTAATTACTGGGACTGTAACCTTTGGCTAGCAAATGGGGGTTTTCTCTGTTTTTAAGAATAGTTTTAAGGAGGAAAAGTTTTATTTTGGGGCTCATGGTTTCAGATATCTCAGTCTATAGACTACCAACTTCATTCCTTGGGCCTGAGAGGAAGTGGAACATCATGGAGGAAGGTGTGACAGGAAAACAGCTGGAGACATGGCACCAGGAAGCAGAGAGAGACCCCTCACCACAGACAAAATGTACACCCCAAAGGCACCACCCCAATGACCCACTTCATCCCTCCCACGTCCTACCTGCCTACAGTTACCACCCAGCTAATTTCTGTTGGGATCAATGTACTGATTAGTTAAGGCTTTCAACCCAATCATTTCACCTCTAAATTTTCTTGCATTGTCTAACACATAGGTTTTTTGGGAGGGATGTCTCATATCTAAACCATAACAGAATTGCTATGGGATTTAAATAACAGTACCTGGCATATGTAAGGGCTATGTGAGTATTCTTACTATTTTGGAGCCCTTTAAATGTGGAAAGTATAAGAAGAGAGATTTTTCCATGTTAGTAATGTTTTTAAATAGCATATTAACTAACTATTGCCAGAGTAATAACATGTAACTACAGCAAAATTTCAGTAGCATTTAACATTAAACATTTTAGTTGTCTTATGAGTGTGTAGGGGTTGTCTACTTTGGGCTTGCCTTGAACAGAGTTAACTGGATTTACTTCTCTGTGACTAGTAGCTAGCTGGTTGGTTAGGTCATTCTGTTAATCTTAGGTGTACTCACTCAAGCTGGAAGTCAGCTAACGTTTATCTAAAAAGCTTTGGCTGTGTGACTGGGGCAACTTGGCCATCCCATCTATCTTCCCTACCCTAGCAATCAACCTAGCTAGACTAGACATGTTTGTTCCTTTGCCAGTGGTAGAAAGAAAAGAACAAGCATGCAGAAATTTTAAGGTCTCTATAGAACCCTAGACTTACTTATTTGGCCAAGGCAAGTTATAAGGAGAGTCAGATTTTATAGGAAAATAGATCCTACCTTTCTGGTAAGAATTGAAAGTCATGGGGCTGGGATTGTGGCTCAGTGGTAGAGCACTTACCTTGCATGCATGAGGCACTGGGTTTGATCCTCAGCACCACATAAAAATAAATAGAGATATTGTGTCTACCTACTTTAAAAAATTATATATATATGAAGATTTATTTAGATGATATATATATATACCTTTATATATATAAAGAATTGAAAGTCATGGTAAAGGGCATAGGCACAAGGAGAAATAAATTGGAGTCCTTCTGGAAATTTATCTTACGGTATTTAATTTTGTTGTTGGAGCTATGAAGACATTTTTGTCAAAATATTTTTATAGCTATTTTTGGGATATTAGAGAACAATCAAATCTCCACGTTTATCCACTCACTTTATTGAACTTGTTAATTCTGGTAAACTTTCAACTTTTTTTCTTAGATTTATGTTTTAAAAATAAATTTAACAATTTGCAACAAATATATGTATATGTGTGTGTTCATAACAATATGTATTATTTTTATTTTAGAAAAGTTATACTTTTGTTTAAATTTTATATTTTAGTGCCTGGGCCAGATTTATCAATAAAGTTATTCTTAAATCTTTACAGTGTTAAGGAATTTTTCTCTTTTTTCAATGATTTATTTGGATGTTGAGCCTGAAAATTATATGACAAGGTGTTCTTGGCTTATATTAAGAAGTTTAGTAAATAAACCATCACTGTAAAATACCATTAAGATTGTTATTTATTTATTTATTTATTTTTAAAGGTTTTTATGGTGCTGGGGATTGAACCCAGGACCTTGTGCATGTGAGGCAAGTACTCTACCAACTGAGCTATATCCCCAGCCCAAAATAGTAATTTTTATATGAAGTTGTTAAACTACTATTTTTAAAATATTTTTTTAGTTGTAGATGGACACAGTATTTTTATTTTATTTCTTTTTATGTGGTTCTGAGGATTGGACCCAGGGCCTCACGCATGCGAGGCAAGCACTCTACCACTGAGCTACAATCTCATCCCCTAAACTAATTTCTTTCAACCAGATCTTCATATGTTCCTTTGCCAATTATATGATGGATAAAGATAAGAACAATCTCTAATACATCTTTAGTGGTTTTCTTTATGCATACTCTTATGACTTAACACTTACAGGCCTTATATTAATCTAGTCTTTCTGGAATTCATAAAGTTATTTTTTGACATCCTTACTCCTAAGTCAGGTAATAACATATAAACTATACATGAATTGTAAAATCCAAACTCAAAATGGAGTCACTCTGGCTCGGGCCTGCATGTATCTGCTAACATGCTTTTTGTGCTTCTGTGATTTAATGCTAGGCTTGCTTCTCATGGATGGGGCCAAACCACAAGCTGCCAGACCCCCTGGCCAATAACCTAAAGTTCCAGGAATTGAAAGGGGGACATAGGCTGCGTCTTCACAGTTGAACTGTAAATAACTAGAGGTTGAATATTTGCCGAATCCTGCTTTCCCAAGTCATGTAACTCGCTCACCCTATAATAACCTCTGAAACTCTCATTTTGGAGTCACTCTGAAGGAAAGAAGAGCTGACCCCAATGGATTGGTCTGTGTACCTATTTCCTCAATAAACTTTGCTGTTTCCACAGTGTTGTCTGGGCTGCACTTCTTGGGGAGAGGTGCGAGCTAGATGCAATAGAATGAGAAGAATGGTAGATTTTTTATTTTTCCTTCAGTGGCTTCTTATAAATAGAACACAAGTTTTTTTCCCCCTCATCAACCAAAAGACATCAACCAACCTTTTCTTTCCACAATGGTATGTAAAGGCCCTCAAAGTTAAGGATGCAAACAAATACTTGTGAACAGGGTGTTATGGTTTATATATGGTATAAATATGTTCCACAAGGGTTCATGCTTTGGAAACTTGTTCCTCAGTTGTATGGCCTTGTGGGAGGTCATAACTGGCTCTTCCCTGTACTCCTTGTTTCCTATCTCATGATATGACCTCTCCCTTTCCCATGCATTCCCACTATTCTGATGCCATCTGCTGTAAGGTCATACAGCCAGAAGGGCCCTTGAAGAGCTGGCATGCTGTTTGGCCTTTTGTATTCTGAAACTATGAGCCAAATTAGCTTTTCTTAGTAAGTTATTGACTTTGGGGTATATTATTATAGTTAAAGAAAATGAACTGAAACAGATAAGTGATGAAACTCTGAGTTGTCATTGCAACTGGATTTGAGGAATACTGGAGTTAGTTTTTCTTTGTAGGTCTTGTAAAACTCGGCTGAGAATCCATCTGGTCCAGGGCTTTTCTTGGATGGAAGGCTCTGGATGGCCTCTTCTATTTCCTTGCATGTAATTGATCTGTTTAAGTCACAAATGTCCTCCTGGTTCAGTTTGGGTAGGTCATATGTGTCTAGGAATTTGACGGTATCTTCAGGGTTTTCTATTTTACTGGAATATAAGTTTTCAAAATAGTTCCTGATTATCCTCTGTATTTCAGCAGGGTCTGTCGTGATGTTTCCTTTTTCATCACAAATTTTGGTAATTTGGGTTTTCTCCCTCCTTTTAGTTAGGGTGGCTAAGGGTTTGTCAATTTTGTTTATTTTTTCGAAGAACCACCTTTTTGTTTTATCAATTTTTTGGATTGTTTCTTGAGTTTTAATTTCATTGATTTCAGCTCTAATTCTAATCGTTTCCTGTATTCTACTCCTTTTGGTGTTGCTTTGTTCTTCTTTTTCTAGGGCTTTGAGTTGTAGTGTCAACTCATTGATTTGTTGATTTTTAGCTCTTTGAATATATGAGCTTAATGCTATGAACTTTCCTCTTAGCACTGCTTTCATAGTGTCCCAGAGGTTTTGGTATGTTGTATCAGAGTCCTCATTTACCTCCAAGAATTTTTTAATCGCTTCCCTGATGTCTTCAGTTAAGACATTGTTCAATAGCATTGTTCATGCATTGTTCAACTATAGTGGCTTCTTTTTTTAAAGCTGTCATTAATTTCTAGTTTCAGTCCATTGTGGTCAGTTAGAATGCAGAGTAGTATATCTATTTTTTTGTATTTACTAAGACTTGCTTTGTGGCATAGCATATGATCTATTTTGGAGAAGGAACCATGCGCTGCTGAAAAAAAACATGTATTTGCTTGTTGAAGGATGGAATATTCTATATATATCTGTTAAGTCTAGATCATTGATTGTTCTATTAAGTCTCGTAGATTCCTTGTTTAGTTTTTGTTTGGAAGATCTGTCCAGTGGTGAGAGAGTTGTGTTAAAGTCACTCAATACTATTGTGTTGGGATCTATTTGGTTCTTGAATTTGAGAAGGGTTTCTTTGACGAACGTGGCTGCCTCATTGTTTGGGGCATAGATATTTAAGATTGTTATGTCTTGTTGATGTATGATTCCCTTAAGCAGTATGAAATGACCTTCTTTATCCTTTTTTACTAATTTTGGTTTGAAATCTACTTTATCTGAAATGAGGATGGAAACTCCTGCTTGTTTATGCAGTCCATGTGAGTGATAAATTTTTTTCCATCCTTTCACCTTCAATCTGTGAGAATATTGTTGAGTCTTTTTTTTAATCCAATCTTCCAGTCTGTGTCTCTTAATTGCTGAGTTTAGGCCATTGACATTCAATGTTACTATGCAGACATGGTTTGTACTTCCAGTCATTTTGGTTTATTTTTAGTTTTTAACTTGACTTGGTTTCTCCTTTGATTGGCCTTTAGTGTACCTCCTCCCTTAGCAAGTTTTCATTGTTGTTTATCATTTCCTCCTCATGGAATATTTTACCAAGAATGTTCTGTAGTGCCGGCTTTCTTGCTATGAATTCTTTTAATTTTTGTTTATCTTGGAAGGCTTTTATTTTGTCATCAAATCTAAAACTTAATTTTGCTGGATATAAGATTCTTGGTTGGCATCCACTGTCTTTCAGCGCTTGGTATATGCTTTGCCATGATCTTCTTGCTCTCAGGGTCTGGGTTGAGAAGTCTGCAGTGATCTTAATTGGCTTCCCCCTGTATGTAATCTTATTCCTTTCTCTTGTGGCTTTTAAGATTCTCTCCTTGATCTGAATGTTAGGCATTTTCATTATGATGTGTCTTGGTGTAAGTCTGTTGTGGTTTTGAACATTTGGTGTCCTGTATGCCTCTTGAATTTGATTATCCAATTCATTCTTCATATTTGGAAAGTTTTCTAATATTATTTCATTGAATAGGTTGTTCATTCCTTTGGTTTGGAATTCTATGCCTTCCTCTATCCCCAAAATTCTTAAGTTTGGTCTTTTGGTGTGATCCCATAGATCTTGGATGTTTTGTTCATGGTTTCTTACCATCTTCACTGTGTGGTCAACTCTATTCTCAAGGTTAAATATTTTGTCTTCATTGTCTGAGGTTCTGTCTTCCAAATGGTCTAATCTATTGGTGATGCTCTCCATTGAGTTTTTGATTTGGTTTATTGTTTCTTTCATTTCAAGGATTTCTGTTTGGTTCCTTTTCAGAATCTCTATCTCCTTATTAAAGTGACCTTTTACTTCCTGTATTTGCCCAAGCATCTCTGTTTTGAAGTGATCTTTTACTTCCTGTATTTGCCTGTGCATCTCTTTATCAAAATGATCTTTTGCTGACTGGGCTTGCTCTCTGATATCATTATTTAAGTCACAGAACATTTTGATTATGTACATCTTGAATTCATGTTCTGTCATTACTTCTGCTGAACTGACTGTGGATTCTAATATTGAAGAATCTTGGTTTGTTTGAGTCATTTTCTTCCCTTGTTTTTTTATGATGTTTGTGTGTCTTTCCTTCTAGCTCTGTTGATCCAAGTTGTTACAGTTTTTACTCCTATATGTGTACAGTTTCCCTGCAGGGTTTCAATACCACTCTTTTAAAGAGGGGATCAATATTGGTTGATCACAATACAAGCAATATATAGTTTCAAACCAAGTAGCTCCTAACAGCTCCCAAATACATTTACAGTTTAGTCATGATATACACCAATTATGAGTTCTTTTACAATCTACTATGTAGCCAATAAGTTTGCACAGGGGTCTATAGTTCCTATTGGTGGGCTACGGACAGTGGAGGGTGGGGTGTAGGATAGAGTATTGGGGTAGTAGGAAGTGAGGGTATGGTTATTAGACCTTAGAAAGCATGAAAAAGGAGTCCAA